>NDGN011340416.1:0-14242 GCA_002564285.1 Tympanoctomys barrerae | reverse complement strand
TTCTCCTTTGAAAGCAGGCCCTGAAAGCCAGCGGCACCTTGCAACCACGCTCCAGGCGCCAGCGCTCCAGCTCCGGCGCTGAGTGGCTCTCCGCGGCAGCGGCGCCCCCTGGTGATCCATCGGCGTAGCGATGTCCTGAGTTCCATGACTCCTCCAGGGAGAAGGTTACAGAGGCGGTGGGTGGCAAGAGAATCTGGGTTTTTCTGGTCCGGTCCGGCCTGGTCTGGTCCGGTTTGCTTTTTTGAGACAGGGTCCCGCTATGCAGCCGAGGTTGACCTCGAACTCACAGCAATCCTCCTGCCTCAGCCCCTTGACTCTTTAGTGCGGTTACATCAGAGACCAGTGCAACAAGTGGGCCATGATGAATAAGTGATCAGGGGCTCCTGAGAGCATAACCCAGCTCCTAGCCACCAGCAGCATGCCACGTTCTGGGAAGACAGAGTGGCAGGAATTGGCTGGTGTATAGGGACAAAAACCTAATAAGGACCAAGGTCAAAAGTACACTGACAGGTCCAAGGCTCCAAAGGCTGACTGGATCACATCTATACTTCCGAAAGACGTATCTGGCATAGCCTGGCGCGGTGACCCACACCTGTCATCCCAGCACTCCAGGAGGCTGAGGCAAGAGGACTGCAAGTTTGAGGTCATCCTAAGCATTTTACTCACTAAGTAGACCCTGCCCCCCCAAAAAAAGTTCAATCCCCAGTTCCGCCAAAAAAGAGAGAGAGAGAGAGAGAGAGAGACCCTGTCTCAAAAGCGTGCTAGAAAACTGAGACAAGAGAATTGCAAATTTGGGCCCACTCTTGGCATAGTGGCTTAAGGAGTCCTTGTCTCAAAATTAAAAAAGAAAGACTGGGGAGTGTAGCTCAGCAAGAATTGGGCTGGAGAGATAGCTCAAGGCAAGTCTAAGGTCCTGAGTTCAATCCCCAGTAACACAAAAAAGAAAAGGAGGAGGAGGAGGAGGAGAAGGAGGAGGAGGAGGAGGCCCAGGGTTCAATCCCCAGTTAAAAAGCGGGCTTATCTGCCCCTGGGCGCGCTGAGCCACTGGCATGGTGGCAAACACCTGTAATCCCAGAACTGGGGAGGCCGAAAACAGGAGGATCACTATGAATCCGAGCTGCTTAGTGCGACCCTGTACCAAATACATAAAAAACAAAACAAACAAACAGAAAGTATACTGATCACACTTCTCGTAAGGAGCTGGTGCAGAAAAATGACGCATCTTCATTCCTTCATCTCTCTCCTCCTCTCCCTTCCCTACCACTGTGTTTCTAGCTGTACTCCCTTCCTCCAACGTGCGTTCCACATCTTCCTTCTTCCTCGCCATCCCCTCCGCATACTCCACACTCCGGGTCTTGCGGGCGCTGAGCGCCGGCGCCAGACGAGGACCCTGGAGCGGGAGCACGACGAGCTCGAGGCGCATGCGCACAGGAGGTGGGCAGGCGCGCGGAGTGGCGCACTGCGCATGCGGATAGATGGCGGGCCCGGCGTCTTGAGCGCCGTGGGTCTCAGTGCATCCCTCGCGCCCGCGGCGGGAGCTCTCCGGTTCGCAAGGCAAAAGCCAAGAAGGCTTCTCCGAGAAGCTCTCACTCTCCCTCGATCCGTTCGCAGACCCGCTGCTTCCGGGCACCCGGGCGCTGGAGCTTGAGGCGGCGGAGGGCGGGAGAGCCCGCAGGACGCGAGGAACGCTGAGCGACCGACGCCATGAGCCAGCAGCGGCCGGCACGGAGACTGCCCAGCCTCCTGGTGGACCCAGCGGAGGAGCCGGTGCGCCGCCGCTGCCGCGACCCCATCAACGTGGACAGCCTGCTGGTAAGTGGCTGGCGTCGGCTGCGCGGGCGTCACGTGCAGCCCGCGCACCCTGCCACCTGCTCGCGGGCGCGGGCGCAGGCGCAGGGTTAGAGGCGCGGCCCTGCTGCGAGCCGCGGAGCTGCGGAGCTGCGGGCTGGGCTGGGCGTCCACCAAGCGCCTCCTGCGCCTCTCTGTGATCTCGCGATCGTCCCGCACCATCTCCTGCTCTGCTTTGCCTGCCTACTGAAGTCCCCAACGAACACATCCTTTTTCACCGACCCCCCTCACCCACGCACACTTTTTCCCCCTTGAGATAGGGTCTTTATCCAGTTTAGTCTGCTCTTGAACTCGCCGTGTGACACAGCTTGTCCTTGGACGCAGCCTCCTGAGTGCTGGGACTATAGGTGTGTGCTTCACATCTTGCTAGGTGATTGTTACTGTTTTATCGCTTTTGGAGTTAGAGGTGTTGAGTAGTTTGTGCATAGTGAAATAGTAAGTAGAGAAGCCCACAGAACGTCGAAATGACCGACTCCAGATGATAAATTCTGACTAAACTGCGTCCTGACCCCATCCCTCTTAAGTCTCTGTCCCTTTCCCCTCAGTGATGGTGTCTCTTCTGCACAGCCAGACTTATGAAGAAAGCCGTTTGGAATGAGGGTGTAGCATAGCGGCCCAGCGCTGAGGAACTGGCCAGCTTGAGGTCCTAGCTTCAATTACCAGTGCCAAAAAAAAAGAAATAAAAGCCAAAAAAAAAAGAAATAAAAGCCGCACTCATGTCTTGCTTGTTTACCTTTCCTTCCCACCCAGCCGGAGATTGCTGTCTTGGCGTGTGTGTGAGTCCACATCCGAAGTCCCCAGCTCTTGTCAGTTTCAGCAGCTGTTTACTGCTGACCTTCTTGGGTGGCAGCTGCTCCTGGGAACTCTGTGCCTGGCTCCCTGTGACACTGCGTGCTGTGGTGCTCCGGCTGCCTGTCTGATCTCCCTCGTCTCCTGCCACTCCCTTGGCTGACACCTGGATGTCATTCCGGGTTCTTTTCCACTGCCTTTGCACTTTGCTTACTTGAGAGACCATTCAGTACTCAGATTTCTGAGACCAGATGTAGGTATCACCCGTACTTACATTGCAAATTGGCATCCAGAACAGAATTCAAGTTCTTGCCAAGCAGTGGCCAACCGTGCAGTGTCCTGTCCTGAAGGATGGTGTCATATTCATCCCCAGTGTCCTTGTCGTGTGTGTGTGTGTCCGTGTGTCCCTTGGCTCTGTCTCTCCTCTCTTCCAGTCTGATCTCCAGTCTCCTGTCTGTGTGAGGTGAATCACTAATCAGGCCTCCTCTACTGTAATCAGCTTTTAATCCTGGGCCTCGATGGCTGGCTTTGCTCACCCCAACTTTCCACGCATGTTCTGTGTGACTAATTTTATGCCAAAGTGTGTTTTTACTTTTTGAAAGGAAAACTGTCCCCGAGGAATCATAGTGGGGCCAGGACTCTGCTGCAGCTGCCACTGCAGAATGGCAGAAAAAGCTGCAGGAATACCTAGCAGCCAAGGGAAAATTGAAGAACCAAAGCACCAGGCCTTATCTAAAAGCCAAGAATAGTTGCCCAAATTCACCACTTTTATATCTCCCATTAAACCCAAAAAGGATAGTACCACCCACACTGTTTTGCCTGTCAAAGCTATAATATCCATCAGTGTTAAACTCCACTCCAGTCCAAAGTTAGAGGCACTGACACTTATGGGCAAAAGTCTGACCTCAAGAGGTGTGTCTCAAACCTCAGCATTCTGAAGCAATCTATTGTAGTCTCTGTGTGTGGGTTCTGGTGGGATAGAAATGTCATAATCTCATCTGGCCTTGGGCTTATCTCTTCTGAGCTATTTATAGCTGCTAGATGCTCCATATTTCTACTTTTTAAAATTCTTTTAGCTTACTGAATTGCTGTTTTCTCAATCTGAACTGAACAGCCCACACATCTGTGCTGTGCAGTTGACTGACTCACCCTCATAAAAATCCTTTTTAAAAACATGCATAGGTGTTTCCATGTTAACCTCTGTAGTGTTCAGAGTCTAGATTTGGGCCACTTGAGTGAGGAAACTTCTCTGACCCCAAGCCACTCACTGGCCGCAGAGTGCTAGGCCTGCCAGCACCGCCTTCAAAGGCCCCTGAGGGGTGCTGCACACTGTGCCTGTCTGTCTACCGCTGTGAAGGGGACACTCTGTAAGCACCTAAGTGTACATTTTCTTCCCTGGAAAATGGGGGGTGGAACAGCAATCTCAGCATTTGTAACTAGCAAGTGGACATTTTTAATATGTTTTCGTGCAAAGGTCAGTTATATAGCTCATGGTTTCCCAGAAGCTACTTTGCCTGTTGGCTGGAGTTTTGAGCAGACAGAAGCAGAATTAGTTGGCAGTGGGGTTCAGCCTTCACGCTAGTCAGGCGGAACCGGTGTCACCTGGCAGGAGGCATCTCCGTGGGGCGTGGACAGCGCTGCTCCCCACGCTGGGGTGTTGATGCCGAGAGGCCTCCAAGTATGGAAACTCTGAATCAATTTGGAGCAGCACCAAGAATGTTAGTTCCTACAGGTCAGCTTTCATTTTCTTTCTTCCACCATTAAAGAAGCTGCCAGGTCGCTTCAGGCTTGATTTGCAGGTGGAAGGGCAAGGATGGCACGTTCTCCTTTGTAGCCTTGCTGTGTCGGTCCTTAGCTGGGGCTGGCAGTTGCCTGGCTCTGTCCTCAGTGCCTCTGTTCCTCAACTGAGATGCAGAGGGAGCTGCACCTGCGGGGTGTCTGCTGAGAGAGAGAGAAAAGGAGGGAGGGAGGGAGGGAGGGAGGGAGGAAAGAGAGGAGAGAGATATTACACTCATAAGTGAGAGTTGCAGCCCACGTCCCACGGTGCCCGTGTCACTACTCTGCGTTGACAGCAGAGCTAGAAACAAGACCCAGCCTTTTATTTATTTGGTTATTTATTTATTTGGTACAGGTTCTCACTATACAGCTTGGACTTGTAGTGATCGTCCTGTCTCAGCTTCAGCTTACGGGCGTGTGCCACCATGCCCAGTTTTGGTGGCCCACACAGCATGTGGTACTGGGTTCTTGCACTTGCCAGGCAGGTGCTTAGACTACCAAGCTATCTCCCTAGCCCTCTTTCTTTTCTTTTTCTTTTTCTTTCTTTTTTTTGGTCCTTTTGAGACAGGTCTTACTATGTAGTTCAAGCTAGCCTTGAGCTCACTTTGTAGCCCAGGCTGGTCGTGAACGTCAGCAATCCTCTGGTCTCAGCCTCCCAAGTGCTGGGATTACAAGCGTGTGCTGCCAGACCCAGCTTAGGCAGCCTTTTTGGTGGTGTCCCCATGCCAGCCTGAGAGCTGCTGTGAAGAGGACGAGTCCCTCAGAACAGTGGGACAGCAGGCCCTGAGGCGCACGTGGGTGTGGTATGTGCGGGCTGGACCTCGAGCTCCCATCCTTTCACCCCAACTCATGCCCTATCCCTAAGCCACGAACTCCGTTACAGCTCTGTCTTGGTCAGAGTCCCTGACAGCTCTCTTGGTTAAGACGCAGATTTCTGGCTTTTGGTCATGGCCCTCCCTTCTTCTAACCTAGCCACTGACATGGCCACAAGTAGCTGCTACAGACATGCCCAGCAGTTTCAGCCCATGCGCCTCTGCTTCATCCCCTGCACCAGGAATCCTGTCTTCTCTTCCATCCCACAGTTCATTATTCAGACAAAGTCTGGTGTCCCAGCCAGGGGCCACCTCCCGACCCCTCTGCCCCCTCCCACATCTGTGCACCTCATTGCTGTGCTTGTGCTCTACAGAACATTGCATCACTGGGTCAGAGCAGACTCTGATCATGGGCCATATTACAGCTTTCTTTTCTTTACATTTTGCAAAGGCAGTATCTGCACTATCAGTTTGTGCAAACTTTGATATTCTTGAAGTAGCTAACAAAGTGGTAAGAAGTGACTACTAAATTCTTACTTAGTCCAGGAATTGAAAAGACATCTTCATTTCTCTAACAGCACAGTGTCTGGTAGTCACAGCTCACCCTGTTTATTTTCCATTATCAAAAATGCTGCCGTTTTTATGTTCCCTGTAATAGAAATGCATGACTACTAAATAGTTTTAAACACACGTTAAGCTTATTTACAGAGTAAAATGCTGTTCAGTTGCATTGTTCTTATATTACTAACCTAAGTTTTTCCCTTTTTTTCAGCCATCGAAGATCAGGATTAATTTAGAAGATAACGTACAGTATGTATCCATGAGAAGTAAGTTGATTCCTGACTGGGTTTTAGTTTTTGTAGTTTGAAAGTAATATTGTTAAAATTATTTATTTGCAATATATATCAAGTATGAAAAGAACACATCTTTATTCCTTCATCAGTTAGATGTGCTTTTTTTATGCAATAGAATATTACTCAGCCATGAAGACATTTCTAGATAGATACACCTTGAGATCATACTCTTCAATGAAATAAACAGGACACACATATAAATACCTCTCTTTTCTTTGGTGAGAATCTGAGTGTAAGGACCAAAATGTATAATAGATATTGGTAGAGTTTGTTATAATAGGTACTATAAAATAGAAAATGTTCCAGTAAAGTAGAAAGGGGACTAGGAAGAAGGGAGGGAAAAGGAGAAAACAAGAATACAAGGAAAAAATGGAAATAAAGCTTTGTAAATAAGAGAGGGAGGAGGAGTTGGGGGAAGGAGAGGGAATAAGGAAAAAAGAGTCAAGCTGTGTCATGTACAGGCAAGGCTAGAGGGCACACACCTGTTATCCTAGCCCTCAGGAGGCTGAGGCAGGGGGATTGCTGCGAGTTTGAGGCCAGCTTGATCTGCATAGTGAGACCTGTCTCAAAAAAGATACATCACAAACACGTACAAATTCCCTATGATAAATGTGATCACTGTGTATACCTAACATATACCAATAAACTTAGTAATTAAAAAATATATACATGAAGTGGTGAGAATCAGCATAGTGTGAACATTTGTTCTTTGTTGTACTAAACTATAGTCTGAACTTTTAGCAGTGAGTCCAGGGGTTGGGTGACATGCATAAGTGGCAGTTTCTCCTCCCTTGTTTTGGAAACAATGTCACCTGAAACTAATCTGGCCAGATTAGTTGCCGAAGAATTTCTCATTTGATGTCTTCCAGGATTTGTTGTAGAATTACAACTTCCACTTCAGAAAGACTTAAATCCTAGTTTAGTCCTGCACAGGAATAGGCACCCAAGCTGGGTGTGGTGGCGCGCACCAGTACTGGGAGGCTAAGGCAGGAGTAGTACGTGACTTCGAGGCCAGCTTGGGCTACATGTGAGTTCAAGGGCAGCCTTAACTACATGGCAAAACCTTGTTTCAATTTTTTTTTTGAAGATGAGAGACCTTGACCTCACCTTCTGTTCCTCAGTCACCACAGGGCCTTTACCCAAGGCCACTCTGGCTAGAGGGGACAGCTGGCCACTCTGAAGTTCCTGATGGCAGTGCTTAGGAGAAGAGGAGACATGGGGTGTTTAGATCAGACAAGGTGTTAAACACCTTTAGTTTGGCTCTGCCAGCTAAACCAGGAGCACTTTTGGTGGCATCAGGTTGGAAAAGAAATGAGGTGTCCCTACACTACAAGAACTTGACAAACCCAAAGCTTGTGTCTCTAGTCCTCAAACACTCAAACTTGGCTCTCCTGCCTCATAAGCTTTACCTCAGGGAAAGAGTCAGGGGTTCACTCATCACCCAGCCAAGGGGTCACCAAAGTACCATGCAGAACAGTAAAGTCGGTGACACTCTGGATTCGCAGTGTGAGAATAGTTGCAGCAACTATTCCATGAAACATGCACCCATTAAGAGTAGTGAAGTAGTTATTGACATGTCACGATATTTGTGGTGTAAAAGAGCTTGTTACAAAAATTCTGTGCTCCTGTTTTGCTTTAAAGATTAGCACAGTGTATGTGGAGGCTGAGCAAGGGGTGCAAGGCTCCCCCTTGGCTGGTCTTGCTTGCTGAAAGAGGGCAGTGATGTCCTCAGATGCCTGCACCCCTCTGCCTCCACACGGACCAGAGTCCCTGGACAGACCCATTTGGGCTCTTTCAGAACTTTCATCATACAGGGTTATATTTGCAAAATAGCTAAAAACAAAAGAATAAAAGTGAGACCTTTTTTTTTTTTTCTAAAATACGTGTTGTTTAACTTAAAGACCAAAGACAAAATTTAATTTTAAAATCTTGCCTTACCCAGTTCCTGAAGAGTATGTTTCCAAATGGACACAGACCACTGTGAGGACAGACAAGGAGCCATCAGCCTCCTTTGGTACAGGCAGCGTCTGTCTAGCCTGGGCCCCGGGGGAGGGTTTTCCAGTTTGAAGACTTGCCTGAAAATTAGTTGTGCTGTGGTTGGTGCACAGACATTTCTTTACTTGTCCACACTTTCTGGTCAAGAGGAAATACATGGTTATTATTTAAATGAGTGGGAAATATGACTTAAATTTTACAAATGTGTTTATTCTGTTTCCCAGAAGCTCTAAAAGTGAAGAGGCCGCGTTTCGATGTCTCGCTAGTGTATTTAACTCGGAGATTTATGGATCTAGTCAGATCCGCCCCTGGGGGCATCCTGGACTTAAACAGGGTCGCGAGCAAGCTGGGCGTGCGGAAGCGCAGGGTGTACGACATCACCAACGTCCTGGACGGCATCGCCCTGGTTGAGAAGAAATCCAAGAACCACATCCGGTGGATGTGAGTTGGTGTCCAGCGGCTCCTCCTTTCCTGTTTCCATTGTTACGTGATAGTTCTGTTCTTAGACCAAGCCAGACATTAATCATGATTGGCAGAACAAAATAAAATCAGGTGTGATTCCCACTGGGAAAAGAGCCTGTAAGATTTTCTTACTTTGTCCCACAAAGGACTTGATTTTTTTTTTTTTTTTAATAGGTCTGAGTAGGAAGCATAGACGTAGAAAGTTTTTCCATATTTCAATTCCTAGCAGGGGAGTCTGTAAGCCTGAGAAGGTGGGTGGGCCAGGTGGGAGCCTGCATTCCACCTGCTAGGACCAAAGTGTATGGGAGCTCTGGGGCTCCCCTGGCACCCTGCTTCCTCGGGGGCTGCTCATACTGCGTTCTGAGTCACTAATGAGAACTAGATCTGAAGTTAAGGTGTCATGACAGACACCTGTAATCCCAGCACTCAGGAGGCTGAGACAGGAGGATTGCTGCAAGTTCGAGGCCAGCCTGGACTGCATATTGAGACTGTCTCAAAAAAAAGACTGAAAGGGTGCAAGTGTGTGTCAGTTGTTGCTCAGTCTTACCTTACTGGAGTAGTCATTAGTGACTGAAGAAGAGACATCTGAGAATGAGCCAGGAAGGTGGCACATACCTGTCATCCCAGCACTCAGGAGGTTGAGGCAGGAGGAGCACCACGAGTTCAAGGCCAGCCTGGGCTACGTAGCAAGACCCTGTTTCAGAAAAATCAAAAGAAAAATGAAAGAATAGTGAATATAACATTCTATGCGGAGAGAACGTGCACTGTGTGAGAGACTACAGGCCCGCAGCGTGCTAGCAGAGGTGCTGTCAATTGCACGGTGCTCCTTGTCACCCGGCATAACTGCAGCTCCTCAGTGTCCCACGGCCGCTGCTCAGGGCGGGTTTTGTCTTCCGCAGAGGATCCGATCTCAACAGCTTCGCGGCGGTGCCCGAGCAGAAGAAGCTGCAGCAGGAGCTGTCTGACTTGTCTGCCATGGAGGACGCTTTGGATGAGCTGATTAAGGACTGTGCCCAGCAGCTATTCGAGTTAACAGATGACAAAGAGAACGAAAGATATCCTTTAAGTTTGTACGTGTGTATGTCTTTGTGGCTGGCTATCTGTTGGAGCAGGGTGTCACTATGTAGACCAGGCTGGCCTTGAGGTCATGGCAATCCACCTGCCTGAGCCTCCCAAGTGCTGGGGTGACAGGTATGCGTCACCATGCCTGATAAATCCAGCTTGGGGATTTAGTCTATGTAGTCATATAACATTAGACTTTAAATGAAGGTCTAACTCTTTCTAAGTGAAGTCTTGTGGTCCAGCCAACAAATAACATGTTGGTGTTTTTTGCTGTGATGGGCCTTAGGATTATATTCTGTGTTAAACATGCATCAGGCACTGACCCCAGATGGTCTTTCCCTTTAGAACAGCAGGGTCTATTCTTGTACTCTTCAGACTGTAAGGACAGTGAAGGGTTTTTTTTTTTTGTTTTTTTGTTTTTTTTTTTTCAGCCTGAAGATGCCTTGAGGGCATTTCTGGTTTCCTGTGAGAAACTGAATTCGAACCACAGCATCTTGAGCCTGACTTTTTTGTAAGGACAGTGAGAATAACGATAGTGAAATACTTGTGAGTTTGGAGAAAATCATTTTTTTCCTAGTCTGTGAACCAGAGAATATTTCTGAAGCAGTAAGAATTGCCACGACCTAAGCTGATCCTGCTCCCAACCCAGTGTTCAGGGATCATGGGACCCCAGTCCTCAGCCGACCTTCTCTCTCCAGGCCCAGCTTTTGCCCTGGAAAAAAGAAGGCATCCATTTCCTGTAGTTAGCAGCAGGTGCTCCTGCGTGCTGAGACCGAGCAGCTACTGGTGCACACTGCTTTTCCTGTCAGGTTTTCTGGAGAATAGGCGGAAAGAGTTGTCACCTCTATCTGTGACCTTTGCCTGCCTTGCCTGGTTGGCCTTGCTGACTGCAGTGGTAAACCCAGAGTGACTGCATTCATATTAGGGTTCTGCCAAACTCTGCTGGCTGCTGCCAACTCCACGCTGCCCAGTGCTCCAGGCATCCCCTCGCTGGGCAGTGCAGCCTGTCACACAGTGCAATGAGCAGAAAGCAAACTAGTCCACATGCCTGTCCCTGCAGTGGGCAGAGAGTGTGTAGTACAGAGAGAGTGCTAGTGGTCCCTGCTCATAACCCCAGCATCCCCAGAGGCCAAAGCAGGAGGATCTCAAATCGAGCCCAGCTGGGCAGTTTAGCTACTCAGTAAGGCCCAGTCTCCAAGTAGAAAGGGCTGGAATGGAGCTCAGTGCATAGGCCCTGGGTTCAGCCCCCACTACAATCAGATCATGAGTAAAGTTTCAGGCAGCTCAAACAAAGTAACAAGCATTCAGATCATGAGGTAGATAGTCATTTCAGAGAAGGGAAATCCATGCATGATGAGAGTCTTAAGAAATCTGTTCTCTAAGCCCTACTTTTTATAAATTAAAAAAATGATGGGCTTATCAAACCCCAAATATTTTTTTTCTTGAAGTTTTTACAGCAGGATCTAACCGTGAACAGGCAGAGGTAGGATTTGAACAAGCCATCTGTCTTTTGCGGGGGGGTTTGCTTTCTGCAGTTCACTTGCCTACAGTCTACTATGGCCCAGGTATATCAAGTGGGAAATCCCAGAAGTAAACACTCATGAGTTTTAAGTAACTCCTACCGTGTGAAGCATGTCGTCATGAGTGTTTTATCCTTCTTGCTGAGCCCCACTGTACCTGTGTCTGAGTTAGAACTGTGGGATGTGTCCATGGTGTGGTGGGAAAACAGCTTGTCTGCTCCAGCCATGTCCTCTGCTTCTGGCACGCGTGGAGGGCCTTGGGACAGGGCCCTAGGATGAGGCGTATGTTTGGGCACTCAGATTCGGTTAGCACTTTTCTCTAGAAATGCTTACCATAGTGACAGTAATGAATATGAAATAGCAGGAGTTACCTAGGAAGGAATTTGTTTCACCAGCTGCACTCCTGACTCAGGAGTTTATGAAAGCAAAAGCTGCTGCAGAGCCTGTGTTTTCTGAGCCCCCAAACCCCACTTCGATCCTTGACTGGGCCCCACACTGGCATACGTCACCTACCAGGACATCCACAGCATCCGAGCCTTCCATGAGCAGATCGTCATTGCAGTGAAGGCCCCAGAGGAGACCAGACTGGACGTGCCAGCACCTAGAGAGGTGGGTAAGCCCATGTGTCCCAGGGGTGGCTATGAGCCCATGGCTTGCTGCAGTCAGCTGAGTGGCTGTTGCAATCTTGTTAGCAGTGCAGCTACCCTATACAACACAGCTCACTGTGACAGCAACAACACACAAGGATGGTGGACTTGCCTTCCAAGGTGACACAGTGCCCAGCAACCAGAACAAGTCACCTCTGCCTGGCAGCACTCAAAGGGTGGTCCCACTGGGCCTTGGCCATGCTTTTCATTTTGTTTGAGCTGACCCCAGGTATGCTCCGCAGGAGACACTGGCTGCAGAGGGTCAGACTCTAGGAGGAAGGGGTGGGGGGCAGGCCACAACCAGGGCCATGTTACTCTGTTGCCAAACAGTGGTTGGAAGGTGTGGCGTCCTCCTGCCCCTGCCTGGGGTCAGGGTGCAGTAAAGATGATGTATGGCTCAGTTGGGGGCCCTTGGGCTGCCTGCTCTTTAGTTATCTTTTTCCTGAAGTACTAAGGATTAAACCCAAGGTTTTTGCACATGTCAGGCGAGTGCCATACCACCGAGCTGTGCCCCAAACTCTTTGTAAGTTGTATTTTGAGATGAGGTCTCACTAAATTGCACGGGCTGGCTTTGAGCTCAAGGTTTTCCTGGTTCAGCCTCCACAGAGCTGATGCTACAGATGTGCAGTGCTGTGCTGGGCTCTAAGATGCCAGCACCCTGGTGGACACAGGAGGGGCCAGACATCTGGGTGGGGCGACTGTTCTGCTTTCTCCTGGGAGCAGCTTCGTGGTCATTCCTAGGTGGATTCGAAGTGAGAACTGTGAGGCTCCAGCCAGGGAGTCACCAGCCTTACTCCTGTCTCCACATGGGGCCNGCCTGGCCTCTTGGTTCTTCCCCCTGGAGACAAGGCCTAAGGTGGGCCCTCTGTGAGCCTGGGAAGCTGCTTTCTTCTTGAGCAGAGAGCGCCGGGCTAACTGCTCCACTAACGTCCCTGCCAGGACGCCATCACTGTGCACATCCGGAGCACCAAGGGGCCCATCGACGTGTACCTGTGCGAGGTGGAGCAGAGCCACTCGGCCAAAAGTGCACACCCCGTGCATCTGCAGAAAGGTGACTGTGAGGGAGGTGTGGTGCGGGTGTGTGAACGGCAGGTGGCTCTCAGGCATCTTGGGCTTTCTGTCCATGAGGAAGATCAGACCCCCACAGCTGCCCTCCCCAAGGTGGGCCTGAGTGAACACAGCATGTGTCCCATGTGGCAGTTGTGGGGGCTCTGCGTTCCTTCCAGGCTTCAGGCCTCAGTCGTGGTCTCTGAGTATTGCTGCAAGACTGAGGGGAGCGCGGAGTTCTGGCGGGGCTGTCCCGTTGCCAAGGTGTCCAGTGTCACACAGATCTCTTCTCCCATCCGCAGAGGAGCCTCCACAGAGTGAGGAGATGTTGGAGGTGAGCAGCTGAGCTGATGGCCGCAGCCATGGCTCCCGAGCAGCCGGCGGACGGAGTTGAACACTTGCAGTAGTGACCCCGTGGAGTGGACTGGAGAGCTGCCTATCTTAGCCCAGCAGTCAGAACCGTAGTGGCTTTGAGTGGCTCCCCCTCAGGCTGTTGGAAGATGGTGGTTTGTACCTCAGAAAACAGCTCTCCAGTGACTCAACTCACCGCTTTCTGTGAGGGCCCTGGGGACAGGCAGGGCCTTGTGTCCTCCTGTCACCAATGCAGGAGGAGTTGCCTTATGTTGGATTACCCCAGCAATTGTGGGTGCTGGCTGGTGTGTGCCTGGACCAGTGCTGTGTCTGTACATAACTGTATCATGTTTAACTTCCTGTGAATGCATTCCTGGACGGTGGCTGCAGGCACTGTGTCCTTGGCTCTAATTTATTACACTCTTGGGCGAAGTCCCCACATGTCTGTGTATGCAAGGACCACAGCTCGGCTTCTGGGAGCTGTCATTCCTGTGTCCCCCACGGATGTGGCCACAGGCCTTCAGGACCAGGACATCAATGCCATCAGTGATGGTTGACCCTGTCATGGTGATATTGGAGCCTGGTGTATACTTTCTGCAGGTAGAAGGGGTCAGACATCTCTGTCTGGCCTTCTGTCAGGCTCTGCGCCCTCAGCTGTCCCCGCCCTCCTTCAGTGCTGGTCCCCACTCCGAGCACCTCTGCTCTACCTCAGCGGTAAGTCATTTACCACCCGTGCCTCAGTTTACTCAGTAGTTACCATTAGACTGTGAGCTCCTTGAGGGACTGTTGTCACTGTCACCTAGCGCCTTGCGTCGTGCCTGTCCTGTCAAAGTGAACACTAAAAACCTGGCAGATGAGAGTGTGGTGACTGTAGTGTGGGCAGTAGAGTCTAGCTCGTCTGTCAAGCAGGATTCCTGTGAGCATCATTGATTCATGTTAAATCTCTTGATTTCAGAGAAAGGTTTGATCATGTATAAAAAATTTCAAAATAAAGATCTAAAATTACAAAGCTGTGTGGAAATAGCTCAGGGAAGCCGCAGGGGGTGCTGTTGGCCAGCTTCGGGTAGCAGGTCATGGGT
>NDGN011340412.1:0-16901 GCA_002564285.1 Tympanoctomys barrerae | reverse complement strand
GAACTCAGGCCCTTGCACTTGCCAGGGAAGCGCTTATTCCACTGAGCCATCTCCCCGGCCCATGTATTTATCAAATTTTAAAGGATTTTGTTTTGCAAAATCTTTTGAATATATATATATATATATATATATATATATATATGTATATATATATGCACAAAACATTGACTTTTCTTACAATAAATCTACATATATATGTGTATATATATTATATATATATTTTAATATTTATTTATTTACTGAGTTGATGCAGGGTAGTGAGTTTGTATAGGCTGCTTGGACTCATAGTGATCCCCCTGTGCCAGTCTCCTCAGTGCTGGGATTATAGGCGTGAGCCACCACACCAGGTTTTGGTGGCTGGCACAGCAGAAGTCTGGCGTGGCATGTGGTACCAGGGATTGAACCCAGGTCCTTGCAATTGCCAGGCAGGCACTTAGACCATCGAGCTATATCCTCAGCCCGAATCTACATATTTTAACACATTCCCATCAGCTTGAATCACTGATGTGCAAATAGATCAAATAAAAATATTGGTTTTTTACTAATAAAATTAATAAAAATCTGCCTGACGGAACAGTCATGTATGTACCGCTGGCAGTTCAAGCTGCCCAGGATATATCAATCACAGCCCCGTAGTGAATATGTTAAATGGAATTAACAATTGCCCTGATTATTTTGGTTATTAGAATGAAGACCATCATGTTTCTATATTTTTAACAAATTTAACCCAAGTGATCAATACCAAATGATCAAGGATTATATGTTAAATTTCAAAGCCTTCTTGAAGATTATGAAAAACATAGTCAAGTTTGTCAGATACTATATCTTCATGGCCCAATTAAGTATATTACTTTTTATTGATCTTCATATGTCATTTTTATTGCTTGTAAGGTATTGATTTTCATACTTCTTCATGGATGCAACAATATATTATACCAAAGCTACACTGTGTTTTTAAAGATTTATCTAGATAGGAGAATGTGATTATGATTCTTGATCTATTCCTCTTGGCCATAAATTATGAATAGCTATAACCTTTACATTTACCTAACAACACAGTTTCTATTACAGAACACTGCACAAATGGCTTTATGTCTTTTTATTAGTGTCATCATTATAATATCTGCCAATTGTAGAGAAGCTCTCAACTGATTGTGTCAGAGAATTTTGTGAAACAATTCTCACACCACCCTTAAAAGGCAGGTATTACCTTATTATGTCAATAACTTGATACTGAAGTTGAATAAATAAGGAAAATTATTTCCATATCATAATACACATTTTCAATTTTACATTTCCTGCTCAAATTGACAATTATTCTTTAATTATTTCACAGCCACTATATCAATATATTTTGCTTTGTTCTTACTCTTTTCACATTAAGTACATACTATAAGAAATTTTAAAACCAAGTCAGGGGCTGGGGAGATAGCTTAGTAAAATAATCACTTGCCTGGCAAGTGCAAGGGCCTGAGTTCAATCCCTGGTTCTGCCACAGAAATAAAAACAAATGAATAAAATAAGATAAAACCAAGTCAATTTCTTTTAATATGTAAAGTATAATGGAAGTATGGAAAGAAGCTAGGAACAGATTAATTTTAAACTTTGATAATCTTTTTTAATTAAAAAAAACCCCCTTATTTATTTATTTATTTATTTGGTGCCAGGATTGCTATGCAGCTCGGACTGGAGGTGACCCTCCTCTCTTGGCACCCCCAGCACTGGGATTACAGGCATGGGCATGAGTCACCATGCCTGATCTCAGTGCGCTAGGGGCAGGGCCAGCATGGCATGTAGTACTAGGGATTGAACCTGGGTCTCTGTGCTTGCCAGGCAGGCACTTAGACCACTGAGTTATCTCCCTGGCCCTCAACTTGGATAATTTTAATTGTAGCCTTAAATTGAAGTGCATGGAACACACAATTTGAGCAAAATGTTTTGGACCTAGTCAGATAATGCTGCAAGATGTTTTGAAATACACTAATAATGAAATATAAGTAAATACAAGTAAAACATTTCTATTGAAAACCAATTAATATTCTCCAGTGGAAAGGAAAATTCTTATTCTTATTTTGAAGATAAAAATTTCTTCAAGGTCTAGCAAGTATTATTTAAAAATTTGCCAAGATAATAAAACTAATGGAAATTTCTGCAAGTTATCGTTTTGTCATATATGCAGATGGGTCAAACAGCACGCAAATTATGAGAAAAGAAGATGAGAGCATGAGATTGAGAAATCGCAATGATACTTTTTTATATACCCTAAAAAATTAAACTAATGAAGAAATTACATGGCCAGACAGGAGGATGGCAGGGAAGAGAAAGACCTGTGGGCAGAGGAAGAGAGGTGAGAGTATCTGTGGCTTATGGCTACTGTCACAGAGTCAAAAACAGAATCAATGCTTTATGCAAGTAGATTCGCCCTTTCAGTTTGTCACACTGAATAACCAACTAATTTAAATTTTGCAACTTTGATCTAAGGAATTCATTTTTAACTCATGCAATTTATATAATATGCAAAAAGTACTGAGTTTTTGGTACCACTGCTAAAGGCAAACTGGATGGGTATTCTTCTGTCCTTCGGATTTACTGAGGTATGGTTATGAAATAAAAACTCTATGTTTATAATGAGAAAGGCATTGTTTTGATGAAAACTTTCGAAGATATAGCTAACTTTCAATACAAATGGCATCTGCAAAAATTACAAGGGCATCGGGAAGATGGGACACGATGTGGGATGCTCAGTCTGGGCTGTAAGTGGGTTGTCTCCAATGCAGGAGAAAAGAAGATGGAGAAATGCAAGCACGGAAATAGAGCCGAGGGCTGGGCTGCCAGAGGCCTGTGTGTGGACACAGCGGCTCGGACCCTCAGCGTTCTGCTTAGCGCCTCCCTGGTACAGTTCTCTCTCCCACTCCCACCTCCAAGCAATCAGTGATTTAATTTCTGTCTCTACAGATGCCTTTTTGGGCATTTAGTGCAGGGAAAATCACACGGCATTTTTGGGGGATAATAGAAACATTCCAAAACTAGGTATCTTTCTATTTGCTACAAATAATGTTTGAATAGCTATATTTATACAAAAGTAATTGAACTGTACAGATAAGACAGGAGAATTTTCCATATAAAATATATCCTAGTGAAAATTTTAAAAGTGAACAGTTTTTTGCAAACAGGTTTTAGAGAGTCAAGCAAAATCAATTCTTTTCTTTCTTTTTTTTTTTTTTTTCTTTTAGAACCAGTGATTGAACTCAGGCCCATGCACTTGCCAGGCAAGCACTTATTTTACTGAGCCATCTTCCCAGCCCCCTCAAAATAAATTCTTTTCTATTATAACTATGAATAGGAAAAATGACACTGAATTAGGCAAACTTGAGGAAACTCATTCACTGGTCATCCACCCTCCCAACAGTCACTGGCTAGGTAACTGCGAGCTATAAACTGACAGAAAAACGCTGCAGCTGAAATGGATGACATTTCCTCAGAAGGACATAATAACCTAAAACACTGTGTTCTTCAAGGAGAGTCCACTTTGCTAAAATGCCTATTCACCCCTGTACTGGCCAGTTTTATATCGAGGAACCAAATACCTGACGCTTAAAACCAAAAGGAAGAGAGGTTTAATTTGGTTCAAGGTTTCAGAGGTTTCCATCTATCATCAGCAGGGGCCAAGCAGAAACTGGGCAGATGCGCAGGGTGGAGCACCTCACTTCGCAAGGGGAAGCCGAGCACCCACCAGGAAGAACAGCAGAGAGAAAGGGGCCAGGAACAGAGATAGTTCCTGAGTTCATGCCTCCATGATTTAACCAGAAACACCCAAAATTTACTACACTCTTAAGCCAATCAAGCTGACGAGATTAACCACCACATTCCCCAACTAAACTACACATTCAGCTAAATCACAATCAAAATCATTTCTGCCTTCCCTTTTGATGAAATACACAATCTCATTCTAAAATTTGTAAGGTCTAAGAAAGGATCCCAGTTATGGGGGGTGGGGAAAGAGAAGAAAGAAGGAAGAAAAACACGTGTAAGGAAGGGACACACTCTCACGATCTGATCTCAAGACTTACATAAAGTAATCCTGACAGTGTGATGTTGGCGGCAAGAGAGTAACAGGGTCACTGCAACATGATAGAGTGCCCGAAACCCACAGAAAGACAGGACAGCTCTTGAGTTCCCACTAAACATGTGAAGGAAATTTAATGTACAATGCCTTTTCAAAAAGCCATGCTAGAACTATTTGTCATTAATATACAAAAATTATGAGATTTGATCCATATATAATTCTAGCACAAAAATGAACTGAAAAGAAGAAAAAACTGAACATAAAATTTAGAAAAACAAAACTTTTAGAAGAAAACAGGAGAATTCCTACTCTGAGTCTGGCAACGACTTCTTAGATATGGCACCAAGACCATAGCTACTATAAATGGAAAAATTCGACTGAACCTCATCAAAATTATAAATTTCTGCTCTTTGAAACACACTGTTAAAATGATGAAAAGATGAGCCAAGACTGGCAGAAAAATATTTATATTGTATAATCTGGCAAAGAAGGTGTAAACGCTGAATTATGATTTTTGAAAACTCAAATTTAAGAAAACAAGCAACCCAATTAAAAACCGAGGAAAATACTGGAACGGTTTCTTCATCCAAAAAAATAGGTACAGATGGCAGGTGTGCACAAAAAATGATGTTGCACATCATTATCTAAATTTTAGGAAAGTGCAAACTCAAACCACACAATAGCATCATATTAGAACTAAGGGATTACTGCAGCAGATATACCTACCATTTGCTCCATCTGGGAGAGGAAGTCCCCTATTATTCCCAGGAAATAGTGAAATGTCAACTTAGACTACATTAATCACCTACAGGGAACCACCCAGGAGGGGGTCTATTTACAGCTTGCTCGGCCCCTTGTAGAGGCAAGAAGGTAGGAAACACCTCCCTGTACCTCTGCCTGGAGGAGGATCTTGGTAACTCCTCAGAGAACAACAGGTAAGCATGCCCATGAATAACTAAAATATGCCTGTTACTGGTCTCCTTTGCTTCAAAGTCAGAATAAGTGATCTCCTATAGCACCTGAAAGCATGATTTTTTTTTTTTTTGCTGGTTCAGCCCAACTTGGGGGCAGACTGGCCTGGCATGTGGTGCCTGGGATCCAACCTGGTCCCTGTGGGCTTGCCTAAGATTGCCTAAGCAGGTGCTTTAGACCACTAAGCTATCTCGCCAGCCCCAGCACGATTTTTGTAAGCCAGACAAAATTATTCCTAGAAAAATATTTAGAAAGAATTTGTTCCATATCTGAATTATTTTTGGTCTTTCCACTGTCTGAGGTCATCCTTTTTGTCACTGTATGGCTACTGAGATTTGACTATAAATTATTGTGAGCGGCTGCTGCATGAAAAAATTTAAGGGGAATGAGATTCTTTTCCTGTGATGTTTCAGTTTCAGAAAAGTCATACATTTCCTCGAACAATAAAAACAAAGTCTCGTATGATGAGGAAGTTGAATTAGACTTCAATTTAACAATATCTATTTTATTTTTCAGCTAATGGCATGAGTTCAGCAAATGGTATAATGCAGCAGGTGTCTAGAGTTGGCTATTTCAATAGAACTGGACATTAATTTTGCTTTAAAAAGAAACACCTATAATTATAATTTCACTACAGATTCTGTAGTGCTGTTCTCATTTATATGCAGACATATAATGCTGGCAATTTTTAAAAAAAGCTTCAAAGAAAGGTTGTCTGACTAAAAAAAGCCTATTTTAGGTTTAACTATGTACTTATTTGTAAAAAAAAACCCTAACTATTCAATAAAGCTTTTAAAGACTATTTGTGATCTACTATTTTACATGCTAAATTTACAAGTTTTGAAATGGCTACAAATAAATTAAGGACATATTTAAAATCCTATAATCCAGCTATATGAATAGAGCATTTACCTAAATACTCTGGCAATTTAAAAAGCGTAACTCCTAAACATTTTAAAATAAATTCAGAACTCATAGGGACTTCAACTTCAATAAGACAACAACAACATCTAAGAAAATAAGAGAGACCAGACAGGGTACATTAGATAGACCAGTAAATTAGAGATCCTAAGACAGGGCTGTTATTCAAATCATGCATTTACATTAATTTATCAGCTTTTCTCTTATCAAATTTCAGAAACCAAATGATGCATATTCTGACAACACATCAGAGAGTTCTTTGATATTTAATAAGGCAAACAGAAGAAGCAATTTGACAAAAAGTCAAATATATGAGGTAATTTTTACTTGCTACAGTAAGATGTAACAAACTTCTTGAAAGATAATAGCTCATTTCAATGGAATAATCAGTTCAGCAAGGCTAATTTATCTTCATATTTAAAATATACTAAATTCAACACCTGTTATTTCTACACAGTATCCACATTGATAAAATAAGCATAATGCCATGTTGATGTATGAGGTACAAATATCCCCATTTTGAGAAATGTCACACAAAAATATAGAATTTTAAAACCAAACAAACAAAATATGAAACACATAAAATGAAATATTTATTTCAAGAATATTATGGCTTTCAAAATGTATCAAAACCCCCTCAGGATTTACCCTGGAACCATGTACCGCACCTTGTGGATCTTTCGTCAGTGTCAGCCATCTGGATGAGTCACAGCCATCTCCAGCAAACTTTTTGCTATGATGAATATTATCTAATCAAATTAGAAAAGCAGGGCCTGCAAGATAGCTCAGGGGACTAAGCTCCTGCTTAGGCAAGTGCAGGGAATGGGGTTCGACCCCAGCACCACATGCAGCACCGGCCCTGACCCCAGGTGCACTGAGCCGGACACCAAGACCCCGCATGTTGCCACATGCCTGCAATGCTAGTGCTGGGGAGGCTGAAACCAAGAGGATCACTGTGAGTATAAGCTGTGTAGTGGTACCCTGCACCAAATAATAATAAAAAAAGCAAAGCAGATGTTCTGAGTCTTTCACACTAAGTAGGAAAACTGACTCGCAGCTATTCCGTCCCATGGAGGTAGACAAGTCAGCATCCTCCTGTATACACTGATGACCCAACATCAAAGCCCCGCACTCAGTTTATGAATAATGTTGTGGTTTTTTTCTTAACAGCTGTTTGAAAGAATGGCTTTGTAATGATACTTTTAAAAGGAAGTAATCTTTTATTAAATTTCCATATACTTAGTTTTGTACTCAAGAACATCATTCATCAGGTTAAATGATCACCCCCAGGCGTAATAACTAATAATGCCTTTTGAAAGATTCAGTAGAAACTGTACCACCTGCTCGTAGATGTTCCACAGAAATAACTAGATTTTCAAGTGGCTCTATGAGGTAGTCCTTGCGTTTTAGGATTTCCTGGACACAGTCATCCTAAGATGAACTACACCTCTGGGAGCTTGACAGGTCAGCTCTGTAGCTACTACGAATACTTCTGTTTTCTCACAAAAATCCCTGTCCTGCCTCTAGGTATGTTCTTAGCACCTGGTGGCATGTTGGCTATGAATTCAGGTGAAGAATCTCCATATGCCACCTCCATTTCCTAAAATAGGTGCTTGCATCTGCCATCCACAGACTCAATCTGCACACGAGGTCAGTACCAAAGACTTAACTGCCACTGCCCCGTGTGTCTGCAGTCCGAGCCCTCATCTCCCTGCACTACAGGCTGCCACGGAGTTGAGCTTCTTCTTCCTCTCAGTCACGAGGATCATGACCCTGGCTGCACACTAGGGCCAAAGGTACTATGTGCACAGGGCTGTCAACACAAACACACACAAGAAGGTCCAGGAAGGTGCTGAAGTATTTCTCTTGGGCCCAGTCCAGACCGGTAACACTCTAGGTCCCAGAACTAGCCCTTTTCAGGATCTTCCTCCATAGTAATGGTGAGAATGAATACTTTCTTCTTTGTTTATTTTGTTTGGTTTTGTTTTTCTGGGAACATTTCCAATGCTGATAATGACAGCGTTAAACCTCCACAATATGTATTGTAGCCAAGAACGTCACTCAGTACATTAAATAACTATCAAAAACATAGTTTTAAAAATTCTTTTATTTATTTATTTGGTACAGGGCAGCTTGGACTCGTAGTGATCCTCCTGTCTCAGCCTCCTTAGCACTGGGATAACAAGTGTGTACCACTGTGCTTGGGCAGCACGGTGTGCCCTGGGTAACGAGGATAGACCCCGGGTCCTCACACTTGCCAGGCAGGCGCTTAGACTGCTGAGCTAGCTCCCAAGCCCCCTACCAAAAATATAAAGTTTCCCATTCAGGATAATAAATTGGCAGCCAGAAGTTTCCCTAACATGGTTGAAATCATTGTACAAAATGATAAAGGTATATATGATATATATATGACTATAGGTTAAAATGCCTTTAAATAATACATGATCCCTATTGTAAGTCACTAATTTGTTTCCTAGCAAAATCTGTAAGTCACTTTCAAATGTCTTTATTCTCTCAGGTCCAATCATTTATTAACAGGTAGGGAAGAGACTCTGGGGTCCAAAAGCCTAAGCCTCAATCCTCATTCTTGGAGTTGCTGAGGGGTCTTAGCCATTTGGATTCTTACATACAAAAGACCAGGGTATCACCAGCGTCTACAATGAGGGAGAGCCAGGGCTATGTTTGGAGAGTAAGCATTAGTAGGAACTAGCGATCCAGCAAAATGACAAAAAAAGTTGAGCTAGAAATGATTACAGAGCACATTCATTTCATTTCACTTCAGGGCACTCAGTTTATGGACAAAGGGTCTGAGATTTCCAGAGCACATAGCCTGAGATCATACAGCTGCTTAGGGTGTAGTGGAGGGTGTCCTCCAAGGTCTGGCAGATACAGTATACATCAGCTAATGAGTATAGCTCAACTTCTTCAATGACTTTCACTCTTCAGATACATTTTTTTTCCTTCTGTTGCACTGGTTACTTCTCAGTGCAGTAGTCAGAAACTTAGGGACATATTCAATGAATAGAAAGCAATGACAAAAAAGTACTGGCCTTAACACTTGAGTTTGTTATTGGTGGTACTGATACATATTCCCCTGCCCCAGACCTGTAATCAGCACTGGTTCCTTTTCACAATAACAGATTTTAGCAACCAAGATTCTGTGTATTATCACTTCTGAGTTAAGATCACTTCCTACTTAATACATTAAGATGTATTCATTTTAATCATAGATTTATTCACAACCCACAGAATCAATCTGTTTACTTCTCTGTCCTATAATATATATATAAAATAATCCTAGAAATAACCTATCAGTTCTATTACCCACAACAAATATCATATCAAATCATTTTAGTAATGTCTTTTCATAATTAAGCTTTACATTTCTCAATATTTTAATATTTACAGAAGAATTGCTAATATAAAGAGAACTTGTACACATTTAAACCAAGTGTATTTATAATCTTGACATCTATCTGAAGTCATTAGTACAAATCAATAATTCTCAAAAAGGGGTGATTTTGTATATGACCCTCTTGTCTAGGAAACAACTTGCAACATCTAGAGGCAGTTTTTATTATTTTGACTGGGAGATGGGGCTGGAGGACACTATGGGAGTCTACTGATTAGAGGTCCCAGCTGTCACTAAGTATCAAAAAACAAGACAGCATAACAAAGCAGCCCTTTGCTCAAAATATCAATAGCACTACCCCTGGGAAACTGGAGGAGATAAGGGAGTGTAAGACCTTTAAAAGAGATGTAGGTGCGTAGAAAACATGTCACTCAGGTCTCCAATTTATAAATTGCTTTATTATTTGGCCAGCTGAGAAAATAAGTTAAAATGACTTCAAGAATTACACATAGCATGAAATTTAAAATGGCTTCTCTTTGATATTGAAAAAGTTACAATAGAAACATAAGATAAAATCAATGATTGTTTCAATGAAAAACTCTGATTCATGCATTCATAAAAGCCATATGCTGTTTCCAAGATTTGTCTGTGATACTATGCTATATATATATACCTTTATTGTATGAATAAAGTGTGTGAATACAAAAGTTCAAACAGCATACCATAACTCTTAGGTATTAAGAAGTACACATACCAAGGAAACAAAAGAGGAAATCTAAACTTTGAGTGCAGATACACAAAACTCCTAGGAAAAAATTCACAAGTATGTGTTAAAAAACGAAAAGGGACTGAAGTGAGTAGAGCTTTTAACTTTAAGGAAAAAAACCTTCCAGTATGCAGTGTTTCCATTATCCACTAGTGTCTAGCAATGTGAAAGCTATACATCATTGCAGAATTTTTAAAGACATCTAAAGGGTTTATTTGCTGTAACCCATCTATGAATACAGATCTTAGATCTGGGTGAGATAGTCACACTGCCAAAAGCAGTTTCACAGCCTATCTCTTGGAATGCTTCTACAGTATTTCACAAATAAGATGGCAGATACACTCCCACTTTGATACACACCAATTTGATCACTAATCTCCCAAAAGGTAATGCTTTTACTGCCAATGAAATACGATTAAAAAAAATTACCATGAATGCTGGTGCTCAGTGCCATCTCATAGAGTCAGGCTCATAAAAACATGACAATATGTCCTCACCCACCACATGCACTGGATCCAGCACCATGGAACTTCTCTCTTTTTTCCAATGTCAAAATGACCATGAAAGTAAAGGTCTGAATCAACTGAGGACACCAAGGCTTCTAGGATAATACAACTCAAGACATGACAAAGGACTTTCAGAGCTGCTTTGGACAGTGGCCAGAACAATGAGATACATATGTTCAAAGAGAGGATGACTACTTTGAGAGGGAATAAAGATAACATGTCTTTATTAAAATTTAAATATTCATTATATTTTTATCATACCTATTAGAACACATTTGAGCTGACATAGGGAAAAATTAATTTAATATCACTATGTAGGTGAGAAAGAACTTCTCACAGGAAAACAGAAGAGATGAGTGAGAAGAAAGCCCTTTAGAGTCCTTGTGTAATGAGGTTAATCTCAATTATCATAAAGAACAGTTAACTTCATCTATGAAGATGACCCTTCTGACTCCTGGGGAGAAACATGTTAAAGGAGAATTCACCTTCGCCAGGAAGCCAAGTAACCTGGCCCCGCTCACATTCAGTGTTTAGAGCAGCACATATGTAGGAATGATTCCTTTGGTGAGAAGAAGCTTTGTGTATTCTTTACACACTCAAGCCCCATGAAGATCCTTTGCATGTTATAGCCAATTATGCTTAATACATGGGAGTGGTAAGGTGGAACCATGGGAAATTATAAATGAATGATTCTATGTAATTTATGAGTGCAGAGTTCACAGGCTCTTACTTCTTCCTTCTCCTCACCTCCGAAGCAAAAGAAATGAACACTGCTTGTGAAACCCACAGGCCGACCGCGGCTCACCTTTCCCAGCTCCTTGTCCTCCAAGGCCAGCACCCCAGTGCTTTCTGTGAAGAGCTTTACTTTGACCACAGGCCGAGGGTGGGTGGTAGTGAAGTCTCCTTGAGTTCCCCATCTGTAATGAAGTAACCAAGATTTTTAACAAAAGTACGACATTATTTTTTCCCAGAAAGATGTGTCTCTATAAAAGGCACATTAAGCAAAGTTAATCTTTGTGATTCAATGAGATTTTTATCTTTGCTTTTGTTTCTGACAGATGGCAAAGAAAGCAACAATATGGCTTATCACTTGTTATAGTTATTCAGATGTTCAAAAATTAACATGTTTAGCTGTGTAACATGCAGTGCTGTAAGACTTCAGGTTAAGGTAAAGCATTACAGGTGTAGTTATTAGTTTCCCAGTTCAAATACAAATTATAACATCATTGTTATAAAGATTGCTGGGGATGTGTTTATGTAACAGGTGCTTTCTCTGAAAACTAGCCTTTTTAATTTTAATTTTATTTTTTATTTTTTTGGTGGAACTGGGGAATGAACTCAAGCCCTTGTGCTTGACAAGTAAGTGCTTATTCTACTGAGCTATCTCCCCGGCCCCTGAAAACTAGTCTTTACTAGGACTTTACTCCACCTCCTTTGTGAAAGTCTTCATTATGCACCTATTTTTTTTTTAATTGGAGCAATTATCTCAGGTCTACTGCATTATATGACTTTTTATGGCTCCTATCAAGAAGAAAGAAAGTTGCATCATAAAAATATAAGTGGTTCTCAGTTCATTTCCCAATACAATCTCCTAGGAATGAAATAACTGTTGACATCTGGCTTTTCAAATCATCATAACAAAACAACATGTTTTTTTGCGTTATCTTTTAATTAATAGCATCATGTCTTTATCACAAACCAATTTATTTTAGCATATTGACAAATTTAACAGGCACATACTTGATTTAAAAACCTTATCAATGTTTCTCATAACTCTGAGAGCTCACAGGCAATGACACTGAGCACAGCATGCCACAGAGCAAGATATATAAGATTTAACGGAGTTAAGATTCACTTGAAAACTGAAAACGCCAAATGATACATGCTGGCTGCTATATGTGCTTTTAAAGAAAAAAAATCTATAACTTTCATAGAGCTGTCTATATTTTATTTTATAAATCTTATTCAGAAAGATTGTTAAATCCAGGCAATTGAAACAAAGCAAGCATAATAAAAAATGAATAATTGTGATTTTATCTATGTTCTACTATACATTTATATTATTGTAATATGTGTACAAAAGACATACATTTTTATGAAAGATTAGTATTTAAATAGAGGTTGTTCTTTTGAAATTGAAGTTATATGCCAGAGGGAAAACAGAGAATCAGTTAGGGTGGAAAACCAGTTTAATTTCTATTTCAAACTTCTATAAAGGAGTTAGCAAAAGTTTATTTTTTTTCCTTGCAATTTCAAAAAAATTACTGTGGTCAGAGGAAGAACAGATGTAAAATAGGAATAAAAATAAAAATAGACTTGAAATGAAAATGAGAGGCCACAGAAAATTTCTCTGTTTATTGTGTAGATACTTAAGCCATGAGCACAATTTGGGTATTAACTGTGAAGGAGTATCTCATGACATACCTTATATTTTTTTCTTTAGCTTTCACTGCATGGTTAAATTGGTGAGGCTACTCTTGAGACTCTTTCCTATAACTTCAATCAAATATTTCTGATTGTCTTGCATGTACTTTCAATAGAATGTCAAACTTTCACAAATTTTTTTTTTGACAGTTTTGCTATGTAGTTCAAGCTATCCTGGACTCACTATATAGCCCAGGCTGGCCTCAAGCTCACAGTGATCCTCCTGCCTCAGCCCCCGAGTGCTGGGATTACTGGTGTGTGCCACCATGCTAGGCTTAGATGGAATTTTTAATGTATTACATTGATGAAATTTTAAAATCATTTGGAAACATTCATATGGATTTCTATGTTTTTTTGGAAATTCCCAATGTACTCTAGTAAAACATTCTCCAAGCACAAAAATATTCATGGGCCTCATTAAGTATAAGAAATCTTTCGACTTCTGTCTTTTAGTTTTGTCTTGTTATTTTATACACAGGGAAATGCATATTAATTCTTTGCTAAACAGAGTAGGAAAAATGCCAATATAAACCCCCAAATCTGTGCTCTTTTGGGATGCTGTGAATTTCTAGGAAATTCTTCTAACATTAATACTTCACAAGCATCTTCAAAAATTATGCCACAATCTACCACTATAGTGTATCTCTCAAACACTTACTAAAGTATTTTACTTTGAAGGGTAACATACATTTAAAAAGCTCATAAAATAAGATGTAGTTGAAGAACAGCAATAAACATAAACTAACACTCCCACCACTCTGGGTCTTGTGGCGAAAGTACCAGACCATGAAAGGAGCCCTCTGTGTCCCCACATAGTCACATGTTCCTTTCTTGCCCAATTCCCACTGTGCTGAAGTAGTCAAGGTCCTGAATTTTATATTACATTTTCTGTTGAATTTCTTCTTAAAAGGAACTATGCTGAGGAAGGAAGGTTTCAACTTCAAGGCCACGATAACTTTTCAAACATTAGGCTTTTTTAAAAACAATTGTTTAGGAATGGTAATAATTAGTTAATAAGGTAATAATTAGTAATTACTAATGGTAATAATTAGTAAGTACACATACTTAGAAGTCAGGCAAGGCATCTAATTATCTAATCAATGTGTTTCAGTATAAGCAATCATATACTAGAACACAGAGTCTGTTAACATATAGACAGGTATAAAAATGTCTAGACCCTGGAAAGAAGCCTGAGATGTCTACCTCCAAAATTGTATGTCAAAATTAAGTCTGCCTCATAGACAATCAATAGAATATTCTTGTAGGGACCTGTAGGTTATCTCTATGAATCCAGCTAATTAGCAGGTCTGGGACTTGTGAATTGAGGACAGAGAATGCTAGTGGCCAGTTTCTGTGAAATGAGTAAGGTACTTTCAGTCAGGAAAAGCTGAGCTACAAGGACACTAGAAGATCCTGACTATAACAAGCCAGAGGACAATGGTTTTATTGACAGTCAACAATGCAATTTAAAAGGATGTATAAATATAAATATGATAGCATTTAAATAATTCTTACATATTCAAATATGCCAGGATAAAGTATACATTGGCACTTTAATAATTTCTCCTATTAAAAACTAAAAATTAAAAAGTTAGAAAATGTTCATAAGTTCTAGAATAAATGAATTAAAAACCTAAGCCTCCTCCAAAAAAGGCAAAGAGAGGAGATAATAGGCCTGTCTTCAGTATTCCCCTAGACATTTCCTTGTTTCTTACTTAACTGGCATGTTTAAACACTTTTAGTAATTAATACCAGTCATTATCTCCCTATTTTCTCGGCATTGAGTAATAAAATGACACATTATTTTTGCTGTCAATTTCCTTTAATCAAAATGAGCTGCCTTTTTGTACATGTATGAATATATTATTTATCAGGATTCAAACTTACAGTGAAAATTTTCAAGTGAATGAAATATCTAGAAAGCACTGTACTAGGGCTTCTCGGCCACAGAAATAGTGTAGTTCATATATCAATGAAATAACTGACATTAATTATACATTTGCAATTAAATAAACTCTACTGGAAATTTGTATCAGGAGTCAAAATTATGTTCTTGTCCTTTCATCAAGTAAGACTATTTCTAGAAATTTGTCCTAAGCAAATAATTGTAAGTACTGAAAAGACTATAAACAGAAACATGATATCAATACAATAAAAAACAAAGAAGCCCACTGGTCCAGATTAAAAATTATTAAATGCCTTGTTATGGTTTGTGCATTGTTGTCCCCCCCAAAGCCTCCAGCAGTCTTGGGGCACTTCTGGACTTTGTGATTGAATATTGTGGGTGTGGATGCTGCACCTGCCCTGGGGCAGGTAATTTGCATTTCAATTAGGAGGAAAAGAAGTTAGCCCCTAGAGCCGCTGCTACTCCTCCTTGTGTATTCTTGCTCTCATCTGCTGCCTTGAAAGTCTGTTCTCTGCCTTGTGCCCCTCTCTACCCTGAAGCCAGCTGAATATGGACTGAAACCTCCAGTAACTGTGAGCTAAATAAACCTTTCCTTCCTTCATTTTGGGTGTCGGGTATTTGTCCCAGCAACGAGTAAAATGTAACTAAGACATGCCTATATGTGACAGACAAAATGTCAGCAAACTATCGTCTTGGAATTTATACTCTACTGAATTAAAGATATCAAATATTCCTACTGTTATATTCTTTAATGTATATCGTCTTCTTCCCTGCTCTGCACTCTTAACAGCTATTGCTTCCATGGTCTCCTGGTAGCTACGGAATTGTATTTACTATTATGACTTGAAGGTTCTCAAATCTACTAGTATTTCTGTTTTAAAATATATTGAAACTCAAGAACATTAAACCAGAATGTTTAAACTATTTAAATTATTTAACATATTCTTGTTGGCTTGAACTGTTGGTGGACATGTGCATGACTGACATCAGATGGCTTGTACCACTGTCAGTAAAAACTGGTGTAATTGTTTTTATCAGCCTTTTACTAATAAAATTATTAAAAAGCTGCTGAATGGAATAGTCATGCATAGAACCAATCAGTGGTTCCAGCTGGTGGGCAGTCAGACACAAACTATAGCTACGTTATGTTTTGTTAATGCAAAATCTGTATCATGAAGAAAGTACAAATTCATGATTACAGAATTACTTTAGAGTAGATTCTATCTATGTTCCTGATCTATGAACACCACATAATTCAATGAAGTACAGGTAATTTCTAAATTAATCCATTATTTTTACTTAATTCTTATTTATGAATTTTTAAAATACATAGTTACAATATGTAGCTAATTCAATTTACCTTAAAGTTTAATTTTGACATTCTATTTAAAGCATTTCTACTTTATCAGAGACTGTATGAACATTAAATCCATACTTCTTTTGAAATTTTTAATTTATATTTTCAAGCTCTATGAAATTTAATGATATCAAATGACAGTTTTCATTTTTTATTTATTCCAATATTGGATTTAAAAGTAAAATGTATTTATTAAATTATATAAACTTGGGTTGTTTTGAGCTTTATACCTCATAGTTCTATCTCCTCAAATATGTGTTATTACTTTACTTATTGTAGTTTTAGAAAATGTTATAATTTTTATCAAAACAAAAAGGAAACAGAAAATTTCAACATATTTCTTCTCAGCAAAAAAGGAAAATTTCTTCTGAAATCAGGTGGTGAAGTCTTAAACTTCTTTGATATTAACTGTTCTAAATATTCTTGTAAAAGTATTTCATCTGTATTTTGGGGCCCTACAGAATCTATTTCCTTTATATGGCTTGACCACTGCATCAAGTTACCATCAATCTATTATAAGATTATTAAAATAATCAGGGGCTGGGGAGACGGCTCAGTGGAATAAGCACTTCACTGGCAAGTGCAAGCAAGGTCCTGAGTTCAGTCCCCCATTCCACAAAAAAAAAAAAAA
>NDGN011340402.1:4139-18711 GCA_002564285.1 Tympanoctomys barrerae | reverse complement strand
TAAACTTGCAATTCTGCTGCCTCGGCCTCCTGAGCAGCTGGAATTGCAGTGTGTGCAACTTCTGCTGGCTCAAAAGGTCCCTCTTCTACAAAACCCCTACTTCCCTCAATCACAGAAGAGCTGCCTATAAACTTGAGGCAAATTTCGTGTAATTCCTATTTGTTAGGGTGCCCAGGTTTGGCAACAAATAAAAACAGAACATACCAAACTTCCCGGAGAAGACAATGAGATGCAGCTGGAATGCTATAAAGCATTTCAAGGCCTGAGTCACCCCTCCACTAATTAAACAACATCTGGTGACCCCAAGTTTTACAAGCTTATTTTGCTGGGTGTGGTGGCACGGTGGTGTGTGCCTGCTGTGTTCAGGAGGCGGAGGCAGGATTGCTGAGCTACAAGGTGAGCTCGAAGCCAGCCTGAACTGCATAATAAGACCCTATCTCAAAATAAATAAATAAATAAATAAAATTAACCTCATTTTTAGTATGTCCCAAGTACAGCATAGATCATATTCTAAAAGTTAAAAATTATGTGTTGTTCAAATCTATCTTACAGCTTTGGAGCTTGCCTAGGGGCTGGGGAACTGAGACCCTGGGCTCTCTGCCCTCCTCTGGTTAATGTTCAAGCCCAGAAGTGAATTTCAAAAACATACATGATCTTAAAAAAAAAAAAACAAAAAAACAAACCAAGCTGACTGATGAGACTTTATATGACATACATGATGGATGAAGGAAGCAGGAAGCCTGGAATTAACTGGAGGTGCATGTCTCAGGGAATTCAGTCCCTCGGCTAGCAGGTCCTCTTCCAGAGGCCTCTCTGGCCCTGGCCTAGGTCTACGTGGCTCTCTGACTGTGTTGCCTGGCGCATTCCCTAGGGAAGAGCCGGCACAGCAGGGCAGGCTGACAGCTTTCTGCCCCTTTCCCGTTAGCAGATCCCTTCCTCCACTGAATCTGACCACGCTTCTGTCTTCTCTGGAAACCTGCACCAATGCAGGAGCACACAAAATTCCCTCTATAAAATACTCGTCCCTCGGCTAAGCCCTTCATGGACCAGGACCCTGACTTCACTGGCGTCTGAGGGACACCTTCCAAGAGCAAACCCTGAGGGACACCATTTGTCTTTTACCATTAAGTCTAGCAAATTCTCAAGATAGCCATCCTCGGGGGGTCTTTGCCTGCGTCCTCTCAGACCCACGGGGAAACCCAAGAGCAAAGGCTCCTGGAGACCAGCCCTCCCCGGGTCTGCTGGGCGTGGGCGGCTCCAGGCCTGGGAAGAGCAGAGCAACCCATGATGTGAAGGATGAAACTAACCCCATACATGATTAAAAATTTGGAACCATGAAATTTAACAAAAGCACAAATTGATTGGAACGCTATGAAGATCGGTCCTGGCCACAGCCCTGTCTTTGTCAAGCAGGGAGCCCCCCCAAGACCTGCTTTGGGCTTCCGCGCCCTCCCTTCTCTGTGCACACGCCCTGCCCTCCCCAGAATGCCAAACCTTGCCTCTTACACTAGATGCGCTTAAGAGAACAAGGGGCTATGGGCAAGAAATGAAACCACATGTGGTTCACGCTGATTCAGGTTAAGGAAACAGACCACAAGCTATATAAAATTGAGATAAACTGGAAAACTCAGAGGAAAGTACCGTATCTACTCCCAGTCCCTGGAACAAAAAGATCACATTTAAAAATCCACAGTGTGAATTCTCACCATGGGTCAGAAGGGTGGAAGACTAAGGTTTCCCTGTGACTCTGAAAACTGTACCCTGCACCCTCCCCGACTCAGAAGAGGTCCTGGTGGAGAAGCAGGCATACAGGTCTGCTCCTCAGGGCTAGAACGGAGGTCTCATTACTTCCCAGGGGCAGCCAGAGCTTGGACACCAACACTCAGCCTGAGACCTGCTCTCAGCAGGCTGTGTGGGTCCACAAGGGGGTGGGTGGGCCTTGGCCGTACCAAGCTGGGGAGTGGGCTCCTCCCCAGGAATCATTTCTTTGGTTGCCTATGCCAAACACTGGCCTCACGCATGTTCCAATCTTTTTTCACTTTCTTTTTAATTCCTTTATTCTAAACCCAAGTGAATGGTCCTTATATTTCACTACTTTAAAAACAAAACAAAACAAAAAACTGAAAAGGGAGGTAGGTAAGCAGGGATGGAGAGAGCACAGAGAACCTAAACACGCCCAGAACCCGACCAGAAGAGGATGGCCCACGCAGCTGCCCGGCGAACCCGAGTCCCCTGGACCCTGTGCACCCCAGGCACACAGGGCCACCCCACGGCAGGAGCTCCCTCATCCCTTCCCCCTCACCAAGCTCTAACATGGGGATGTGAAAAGCAGCCAGAGAGCCTGGGAAGGGCAACCTCACTCCTGGAAGGATCACCGTCTTGGTCACGCTCCCGGCAGGTTGGGCAGGGGTAAGAGCCATCTCACTAGGGTATTTCCTCACCTCATCCCCAGAGGTAGAATCATTTTATCCAGTATCTGAAACACGTGCTTCCAGTTCTCGTTATTCCAGTAATCTCTGATAGCACGCCACCCCCCACACTTCCCGTGCCCTCTGCCCCTGCAAAGGGCCCACAAATGCAGGCACAGCTCCCCCTGCAGGTGCCACTTGCAACCACGGCCCCACGCTCACCCCAGGCGCACTCAGGGCCTCTCCCGCATATACCAGTGCACAATATGCATGGCGGCCAGAGGTACATTTATAGTGTGAGTATGAATGTGGAGCCAGCCCGTGTCCTTGGGCAGGCCTGCCCCTTGGTCCCGGGATCCTGAGGCTGCTCTGCAGCTAGCCTGGCTCAGTGTTTGATCTCCAGGATGGAGGGGTTATGGTCCAGGATGGCCAGGATAATCTTGTCCATGTACTGCCTCAGCCGGAAGTTGATCTCCTCCTGCTCCTTTAGGGCTTCCATGAGCTGAAGGAATAGAAGGATGATCAGGGGCTGGGCCTAGGCCGAGCTGCAGCCCAGATTCCCAGACTTGCAGTGGGCCAGTGCCGGATGACAAGAGGGGCCTGGGTGAAGCAGCCTCTGGCCAACCTCAGCACTCCGAGGCCAAGACAAGAGTCTATGGCAATGTAACTGGTTTGTGGAGGGGCCAAGGTGTGGGTAATTCTTTGTAAAGGTTGAGAACACTGCCCAGAGGTATTTGTAATGGAGTCACATTCACAGTCCCAAGACCAAAGATTCCTGGGGCTGTTAGCTGCATCCTCTGCTGTAAGGGTGCCCTCCCCACCCCCGCCACGGGCAGCTCTCAGCATATTCTTTAGAGCGTTACTGCACTGCTGCTCTGCCCTGGGCTGGTGCCAGCTCCCCCAAGGACTCAAGGCCAGAAGCCACCCCTAAGCCCTAAATCCAGGCAGAAGGAAGTGACATGGGGTCTTCAGTTCCCCTTAAAGGATAGTTAGGTATTCTGGTATTGTGACAGAAAGAATGGTCCATGGCTGGAGACCTGGACCCTCTCCCTCTGCAGCTGGAGGAGCCCGCGTCCTTAAGCTGTTACACAGCCCTAGAGCTAGCCAAGTGAAAACATGCAAACAAAGACCCCTGGTTCCCTTGCCTGCCTGGCAGCACAAGTACCCCTCATGGGTTGCTATAGAAGAAGGCACTGGTCTGGCATTTGGGCTCTGGGCAGCCTGGGGCTCATGGTCCCAGAAGGGAGCAAGGGTATAGGACCCACATAAAAGGGCCAGACCCCACAAGAGAGCAAGAAGACATGGCTACCTCGTCGCGAGAGGCTGTGTCTATTTCTGCAGCCAGAGACTGGGCTTTGGTCTGAGTAGCAAAGAGATTCTTTGCTTCGTAGAGGCTGAGGCTCAGGATCTGTCCATTCAGGTCATCGTTCTGATCTCGTAGTTTGTGATTCTCCTACAGAGACATGATAGAGATAACATCAGCTCCCAGAAGCAACTGGAGCCTGCTGGAACCCACTTCTCTGCATCCACTGTCTCCTGATGGCTACCATACCGTCCCTCTGTGTCACAGCCAGTCCCAGCAGCCTATAGATGATGTGGCCTTTGCCAGGTGCTGGGGTAGAAGGACTGGATGGAGCCTGGTGAGGGGCCTGGCATCCTGTGAGTTCCTGGGTTTGGAGGGGAGTTTTGGCCCCACTCAGAGGAGCCGTGTCTCCTTGAGCCAGACGCATGGTTGCCCATCCCTTCCTGCATAGCCACCCTGCCATCCTGGCCCCCACTGAGGCAGTGCAGCCTGGGGCCTCTGGGCAGGTAGATGGCTTATTCCTGTGGCCCCAGGCTCCTGCTTTGGGTGCCTTTGCTCTTGAGGACAGCTGACCCAGGGTCACATCCCCAAGCTCCACCTCCTGCCTAAAGGCCCCTACGGCTCACACCTGAGACCTGGGAGCTCTTCCTGGAAGGGTCGGTTTAGGTCCACTGAGGGCAGCCGGCCACCAGCACCTCTGTCACAGGTGGTAACTTGGGTGACAACCTCCAGCTGCAGGGTCTGGCTGAGCTGAGCAGACCTCACTCCTCTCCGGGCTGCTGCTCCTTCCTGACCCACACCTTTACTCCCGGATTGGTTTCCAGTGAGGACAGCGCTACCAGCAACTTTGCAAAGTGGGATCTCAGGCCTCGGGTCTGCTTCTGGAGACCTAGCCCAGTCAGGCACTAATCTGCAGCTGGTGTGGACACGACAGTGGTGTGTCTTTCTTCTCATGGACACAAGAGGATATTGGGACCCATCAGACAGCCAGAGCTATTGCTAGACCCAAGGTGAAACGGGCTGGCTGGCCCTCACAGTTTGTCACAGAAGTACACAACAGTGAGTGTGTTAACAGGGGAGGTGGTCCCCGCACTTGAAGCCGGTCTTGCTGGGTACCGGCTCCCAGCTCACCTGCTTCAGCCGCTTGACCTCATGCTCGAGCTCCACCTCTCGGGCCCTGGCGTTAAACTCGCCCAGGCTGGAGGAGGAACCGCGACCCCTGCCTGTCCGCTCACAGTCCAACTTGTACATCTGCAGGTGCTCTAGTTCCTTCCGCAGGTCCTCAATGAGCTGCAGAGAAGAGAGGCTCGTTGGTGGGAGGATGAACACTGAGGGGAGGCCCGGGACCCCTGGACCTGGGACCCACCTCCTGCGTTGCCTCCCGCTCCTTTTGGAACTCGAGGCGATTCTGCCGGAGCTTGTCCATCATGCGCTTGTACAAGTCCATCTCATCCTTGAGCCGCAGGCTGGTGTCCTCCAGGCGGTCAGACATGCGCTGCCGCTCCTGCAGCCACAGGGGAGTTTCCAGACAGGGGAGCATTAAGCACAGGCACCTCCCTTGGGAGCAATCAGAAACTTCGAGTGACAGAGCCCTCTGAGTGACAGCTTACAAAAAGTCAGGCCCCTACAGTTCTAGAAACACTGCAGAACATTTCAGGTCTCGAAGGTCATTCAGTGGTACAGAGAAGCTGAGCAGAATCTGTTATCCCAAACCGGAAGCTAACGCCCTCCCTCAGGACTACCAGGAATATACAGCACATGTTACGTAGCGACTGTAGAAAACTCAGCAAGTCAGAAATACAGAAACATGCAGCATTATTCCTTTTTTTTTCCTTCAAATTTTATGGCAGGATAGTTGTTTTTTTTTTTTTTTTTTCTTTTTGGAATTGTAGAAACTATCAACTAAAGACCCCTCCCTCATGGTCAATTTTGCTTCTCTGTGAATTTGGCCTTTGCCTTATCTGCTGCTCACCTCGTCCAGTTTCTCTGTTTGAGACTTGAGTCGAGACACAGTTGTTCTAAGCTCAGTATTTTCTTCCTCTAATTGCTGAACCCTAGAGAAAGGACGAGGACATAATCTCAGGAATGCAGAAGGGAAATAATCTCACAAGACAGTGACAATCTGCAGCTCCCCACTGCTTGCTGGAAAAGGAAAACCACACAGACACAGATACACACACATACAAAGCCAGGCATAGTGGCAAACACCTGTAATTACAGCTCTTGGGAGGCTAAGGCATGAGGATTATTGGAGTTTGAGACCAGGCTGGGCTACAGAGTGAGCTCAAGGCCAGCCTGAACTGCATAACAGATGTTGTCTCAAAAAGACAGACAAAAAAAAAAAAAAAGCTAAAAGAAACGGAAAAGNAAAAAAAAAAAAAAAAGCTAAAAGAAACGGAAAAGTCAGCTATGGTGCTGAACACTGTAATCCCAGCACCTGGGAGGCTGAGGCAGGAGGATCACTGAGAGTTTGAGGCTAACATGAACTGTACGGTAAGTTCAAGGACAGCCTGAATTGTATGGTGAGACCCTGTCTCAAAAAAAACAAAACAGGGCCGGCCAAATAGCTCAGTGGATTGGAGCACCTGCAGGCAGGCACAGGGGCCGGGGATTTGATCCCAGGGTCTGCAGTGCCGGCCTCGCCCCTGAGGCGAGCTGAGACTGGGTGTGGTGGCACACGCCTGTGATCCCAGCTCTTGGGAGACTGTAAACAGGTGGGTCCCTGTGAGTCCAATCTAGTAGTGAGACCCTGAACACCCTGTAGACCCTTCCCTAAAATACAAAAAACCAAACCAAAACAAAACAAAATATCACCATCCTCTAAAAAAAGAATAAAAGATACTGGAATATCTATATAGTGCCTGCCAGGTAGTGGCACAGCACCTGCCTGGCATGTACAAAATCCTCAGTTTGATTCCTAGTTCCAAACCAACAAAACAAACAACCTACCTATGTTGAGGCTAGGCTCATGATACATACTTGTAACTACAGTAGTGGAGAGGCTGAGGCAAGAGGATCACTGTAAGTTTGATGCCAGCCAGGACTACAAAGTAAGTTCAAAGCCAGCCTGAACCGTATAATGAGGCCCTGTTTCAAAAAGACCAAAAAGGATAGCTGGGACTGGGGAGATAGCTCAGCCAAGTGCCTTCCTGGCAAATGCAAGGACCCGGGTTCGATCCCCAGTACCATATAACATGCTAACCCCAGAACCGCGGACATGCTGGCCACTGAAACCAGGTATGGTGGTGCACATCTGTAATCTCAGCACTGGGGAGGCTGAGATAGGAGGATCATTACAAGTCTGAGCTGCATAGTGGGACCCTGCATCAAATAAATAAATAAATAAAGCGATGTTGAATGATAGATGTTAAGCACTCCTAATCCAAAAGTCCAAAATGCTTCAAAATCCAACATTTTGAACACTGACATGATCTCATAAATGGGAAATTCCACAGATCACGAGACTATTTCATACACAAATGTAAAATATTGTACAAAATTATCCTCAGATGATACATATAGCTGTACATGAAACATAAATGAAGTTCATGTCTAGACATGGGTTCTGTTCCTGAGATAGCTCATTATGCATATGTAAATACTTTAAAATCTGAAAAGTAAAACAAAGAAAACCCTGAAATCTGAAACACTTCTGGACTCAAGCATCGTGAATAAAGTGTACTCAATCTGTGTATCCTTGAACTTCCTGCCAATCAGAGCAAACTAGTGATAGCATTCTTAGTTTTTCTATAAAAAGGAAACATTTGTTTGTAAATAAGAAGGTAGGGGGTTTGTTTTGCTTTGAGGTAGAGTCTTACTTGTAGTGCAGGCTGGCCTTGAGCTCACTGTGTAGCCCAGGCTGGCCTCAAACTCGTGGTGATCATCCTGCTTCAGCCTGTGGAGCGCCGGGCTCATAGGTAATTGCCACTATGCCCCATCACAAGGTAAAATTCTTTTTCCATGCATCCTTTGAAGCCCGGAACAACACAGCAGGGGTGCTTCTCCACTAGAATCCACGAAGTCTTCCTGCGGCAGGCTGGGACGGGCCCTCCCAGAATCTGCCCTTTGAAGGCAGCAGCCACACAAGCTCTCCATTCCCCCGCCAGTCACCTCCTGCAGGTGTGAGCTGCACACTTGCATCAGGTGCCTCTGAGGTGTGCAGGCCCTGGCTCCCACGCAAACATGCCTGGGTCAGTGTTCACACGGGGCTGTCTGCAGTGAGTCCATGGGAAGACAGAGCCTGGTGTTGGGGTGGTGTGGCAGCCAGGGCGTTGGATGGATCAGCGTGCACAGTGCCATTTCTGGCAGGTTCCGGTAGGCACCAAGACCAGGATGGATTCCTGGTCCCCACTGCTACCCTCAGAGCTCCCTAGCAGATGCCCCAGGCCAGTGCTACAGAGGAATCCAGACTTTCAGGGAAGGTGGCTTGACCTGAGTGAAGCCACCATCTGTGACTGGGTGACTCAGAACAACGCAGGCATGACATGCATGAATAGCACCCTGGGAGCCGTGCAGAGGCCCTGCTTAGGAGAGCTCCTGGGAGCTGGCTTTCTGTGTGTCATCCTCTGGCCCACATGCACTGTCTTCTCCCAGCTGACTTGCAGGCAGCCCTGCCTGGCTAGGCATAGATGCAGACTCAGCGAGAGCTCTCACTCTCAGGGTGACTCCCCCCGCCCCATACACCAAGTTCTATAAACAGCAGCTTTTGCAGCACAAGTCCAAATTTAAAATGCACCCCACTGGTGAGGTTGACAAAGCAGGTGCCAGGCCCAGGGGAGTCAGGACAGGTGCCTCACCTGGCCCAGCTGCCAGCCGCTGCTTAACACTCTGCTGCCAGACTCCAGGATGCCCACATGGCGTCAGGGCCTAGGCCAAGGAGTACCAGGACACAAAGGACTGGGGCCGGGCCGCTTTGGCCACCATGAAGGCGGAAAGGCCTCGCAGCCTCACCATGTGCAAGTGTGCCTCAGCTTCCCGTCCCCTGGCTGACCAGGGCAGACAGGGAGGGATGGCAGGTAGAGGGAGAGAGAGGCACTATATCGGGGCACAGGGCTAATGGGGACCAGTCCAAACAGCCAGGTAGCACTGCTCTGCTTCAGGGTTCAACAATGAAGCCACACGTACACCTGAGGCACATGTGTCCACAGGAAACCCAGATGGGTTTTCTACTCCCTTGGCCTCTGGCCGGGCTCCTGTATTCAGGGTCACAAGGATCTAACACCAGGGGGAGCTCCAAGTCTAGACATCAGACCAAGCCAAAGCCTATTGGTGTGTCATGTTTTTTTTTTTATTTTATTTGGTACAGGATCATACCTCAGACTTGTTGCACTTGTGGTGATCTTCCCGTGTCAGCTTCCCCAGTGCTGGGATTACAGGCATGTGCCACCACACTCAGTTTCTGGCCCAATGTTCTGGGGCCAGCATAGCATATGGTACCGGGGATCGAACCCAGCTCCTTGGGTTTGCCAGGGAGGCACTTAAGATTACCATGCTATCTCCCTAGTCAAGTTTTTTTTTTTTTTAAAAAAGAGAAGTTTCACTATGTAGTAGTTCAGGCTGGACTTGAACTTACTTTATATCCCATTCTGGCCTTGAACTCAGGGCAATTCTCCTACCTTAGCCTACTGAGTGCTGCAATTACAGGTGTGTGCCACCACACCTCGCTCTCCCCTATTACGGACCTGTTTTGTTCCCGTTACCTGACATAAGTACTCATCTGTGTATTCCCTAATGAGCACACTATATTTAAGGTGTCGAAGTGGAATTGTTGGAACAAGGGGCTCAGTTCTCCGGTCTCTATAATGGACACAGCCCCCCAGGGCGCAGGCTGCAGGGCGTGTGGAGGTGCAAGGCTCTGGGCGCTGTGGGCGCTGTGTACCTGGCATTGAGCAGCTCCAGTTCGGTGCTCTTTTCCCGCTCCAGCTTGCTGTAGGCCTCACGGTGTCGCCGGGCCTCCTCCTCCAGTGCCTGCTCAGCAGTGGTCTCCTGGTCCTTCACCATCTCCTCTAGCTCGTGCACTCTGAGGAGAGGGCACAACTCAGGGCAAGTGCCTGTGGCCCTCCCTCATCCCTACCCAGGGAGGCCTAGGGTCTGCCTGAGTCCTAACATGAAGGAGGACTGAGGGAGGTGGTGGAGTGTCTTCCAGACCTGTGGGCCAGCAGCTTTGCTGACGGATGAATAAGGAATGCTGACATCTAAGACATCTAAAGAAAGATGTGCCAGTCACACAGCACCAAATAGGCACAGAGGACAGGGGGCCATGGGACAGCCCAGTCCTGAGAGGAACAGCGGGCCACATCACACTGGACAGTCTCAGGTCCCACCTCCTCTTTGCTCTGTTTTCTAGATCATGAGGCACTGTGATTCCAAACATGGGTACATCCTAGCCAGGGGCCCAAACATCCCAGACCTGGAACAGGGCCGGGCCCACGGATGGTTCTAGCCCACCACTGAGGCCTCCCTGACCTGTCAGTCTCAGGCACCTCTCACTGCCAACAGTTTCTGTACCGGCTGACCTGTGCTGTACAAAAGGGCCCATTTGGGGTCCCACAAGGTAGGGAGCCAGATCCCAAATCAACTACCAAGTTTCCTGCATCTGAAAGGATGATCACTTCTAGCCTCCACTGGCTCAGCGCCACAGAACTGGGAAGGTTATGCTCCATGGGACTCTGCTCATAGCAACACCTGGAGCCTTCCTTCTGCAGCAGTCGTCCCAGGAGGACCCTTGTCCCTGGTGCAGTGAGAGTCAATAGATCCCAGTCCTGTCCTACACCAGTCTGGAGGCTGCACTCTGGGAAGCCCTTCAGGCTCTGAGTCAAGGCAAGCTCCTGAGGTTACAGGGTCGGCCCTTCATCCCCAGAGCAGAGAGACCCCAGCCTGACCTGTGCACCAGCTGCGTATTCTCCTGCTTCAGCTTGCTCTTCAGATCCCCGCTGGTCAGGCTGTCATTCTCCAGCTCCGTCACCTTTTTTTCCAGGAAGCTCACCTGCAGCAGCAGGGTAGGGTGGGATGGGGAGGACTTCTGAGGCCACAGCACCGAGACACTGATGCTCGTGACTGAGACCTCTAGAGGGCCATGCATGAACAGAAAAGTGTGCATGAATGTGGGGGCCATGTGACCTGTGCCCCGGCCCTCACCTGGGCAGCTACAGGGCCTCCCATGTCTCCAGACAGTAGCCCAGAGTGCTCCCCACTGCCTACAGGCATGTGCATACACTGAGTCCCTTCTTTCTGCATTACGCAGGGCCTACCTTCTCTGTGATGTCATTGTCACAGGAGTCAATGCTGTCACGGAACAGATCCTCTGTGCTGCCATTACTGCTGCTGAAGTTGCTGTTGTGCATGAGCTGCCTACAGAAGTAGGAGGGCAGCAGTCACAGAGGCCCCTCAGGACAGGGCATGACCGAGGCTGTGTGGTGTGCAAGCAGCTGACACCAGCATGCTAGGGGCCCCAGGGAGGCAGGTGGCCCTTGGCCACAGGAGGAGAGTGTGGCGTGGGCTCCACACCCACCAGAGGAGTGCTCAGGGGACGGCCACAGCCACCAGACCGTAACTCCCTCCTGTTGCCTCTGAACACTCTTCACCCCAATGCTAGGCAGAAGCTACCAAGTGAGCACAGCTGACCTAAGAGCCCTGCTTCCTCCAGCTAGAAAATGCCAAGGAGGCAGCCTGGATCCACCACTGGCCTAGGGTCAGGGCCTGCAGAGGCTCCTTGCAAGATGTGTTCTCCACTATGCTGGGTCCATCTGGGGAACTCTCAGGAGGGTGAGCTACCCGCTCCCTGCAGGGCACCAAGCTGGGGGTGAGAATGGAATTGAGAGGACATTTGAGGAGGTCACCCCTGCAAGATTTCAGCTGCCACCCTCCAGGGATGCCCCTTTCCCTACTCCCTGAAAGGCAAAGCCAGGTCTGGGCCACAATCTGGGTGCTTGCTGGCAGCTCCCAATGCCCTGGGTGTGGACCTGGGGCAGTCTGTGGGATCCCAAGTCAGCCACGGCAGGATTTCCCCAGAGCGAGGTGGCCTCCGATAGGGTGTATCGCACCAGGTCTCTGCCAGCAGGAAGCCAGCTCCTGCTCCAGAATGGGGGGAAGAGCACCGGCAGCTGGGGTGGGCTTCGTCTCTGGCACCCCACAGATTGCCCAGGCTGAGGTCACTACAGGTGGATGATGTCTGGAGGGGGGGCACGCGTGGGTCACGGCCAGGGAGGAGGCCCGGCTTCCTTCTCAGAAGCAGACCTAGCCATTCGGCCATGGCCCTGGGACGGCCTCACACCTCTGCTCATTCGGCACCACATGGCACGGGATGGGTCTGTGCTGATGGTATGGAGCCCTGGCCAAGTGAACAGGAAAAGCCCACAGGGCGGGGGGTGGTTACCGTCCAAAAGCTGTGCTTGAGATCTTCCGGTTGGGGCTAGAGAGAGAGACAAACAAACAAACAAACAAACAAACAAAAAACAACAGTCATTGGACAGATAGGGCCCTGGTTTACTCTGGCTCCCTCTGGGCTTCCTCCTCCACTAAAGGGACTTCATTCATCTGCTTGGTCCTGAGAAGAGGCAACCTGATTTCCCATTGCAGGAAAAGCCCCCAGGACTGGACCTGCTTGGAGAGCACCCTCACTGCCCAGCCCCAGCGTGTGCCTGCCTGCTGCTTCTCCCTTCCAGTCCCAGCCTAGTGGCCTCCCCTGCCACCACCGGGCTGCAGGTCTCACCTGTTGGCCTTCAGGTTTTTCAGCCTGGCTTCCAAATCATTCAGCAGGTTGATCTTCTTGCAGCACTGAGAGCAGTACACATCCAGCAACTCGCTGTTGTAGGCATGCCGCATCTTCCTCGGGGTCTGTCCCGCACTGATCCAGAGGAGGGGAGGAAGTCACTTCCTTAGCTGCTGGCAGGCTGTGCCCTGCCCACCCTGCCCAAAGAACTAAATGGGTGGCATGGGAGTAGAAATAAAGCAACATGGCAGCGCCCTGTGAATATTCTCAAAGAAAAGCTCGGGAGATACACTCATGTACCAGATAAAGAACGGTGAGAGTCCATGTGAGAAGTAATGACTCAGGTGGGTGGGAAGTCACTCTGAAGAGCCTTCTAACACCAAGTTTCTAGGAGGCAGGACGACACAGCCCTGGAATCCACTCCTTAGCCTCCCAGGTCAGTAACTGTTTTCCTTCCCAAGATGGAAGGGGAAGGAGCAACTCAACTCCCAATCAGCGTTCAAGGACAGTGCCCTTAACCCCCACACAACACAGGACAGAGGAATGGCAGTGAGCTCGGGACTCTGCCTTCCTGATTCCCTGGAGGGAAGCTAGATGACTGGTTCTACCATTCTCTTGGACTCCAAATGCATCCCAGTCCAAGGGGCCACCTGGAAGACACTGAAGAGCCCAGGTCTGAGTAGACGTTGGTCCTGGTCTCGTCATCGGGGCACGGGCTGCTGGGGGCACAGTCCACATCATCCCCCTCGCCATAGTCTTCAAACTGTTCCTCGTTGCTGATGAGTGAGGCAGTGGAGTGCGTGGAGAGGTCTGACGTCGTCATGGATGGAGTGTGGACCAGGGACCTAGGGGCCAGGAGCACCTGGGTTAGTGAGGGGCTGGGGCACCCCTCGCACTACAGACAGCAGGAGTCTCATCAAGTCTGACCTGTGGGAAGGCCCTTCAAGGCAACACCTCACTACAGATACTTTCTGCATCAGAGAGATGCGAACCCACGCTACCCAACATAGTGACTCGCTGCTTACCGCTTAATGACCTAGCTACAAACTAGCTTTAAAATTACAATCAAATTATAGTTATTAAAGTGGAAAACTTATTAGTAAACCAAGTTATTAGATTATCAAACAGTTGTAGAAAGGCTTATAAAAATATTGGCAATTATGTAGAGAAATGAATAGAAATTAAGTTAGACATGACTTTGATGCTTTTTTTTTTTTAAAGACTGAGTGTGTATAAGGTCTATGTGTGGGGAGAAGACACAGGAAGAACACTACAATGGTAACAGGACTTGGGTTTGTGGGAGGCGGTTTCTGCCTTCTCACTTTTCCTGTTTTAAGTGTTCTTTAATTAACACGCACACCTCATATATTGAGACGATAATGCTCTACTAGGTGAGCAGCATCTCGTGGGCTAGTGGGGCACTTCTAATCTGAAGAATCCTAATCCTACAGAACACAGGTCAGAGACCTCAGGCTCTGGGCCCTTTTATGAATGATCTGTGGTGTGGCCTCTAAATTATGCAGGCCGGGCTGAAACTATCCACAGTCTGAGAACGAGAGAAGCACAGCACGTAGCCCACCCAGCAGCTCTTCCCCTCCATCACTATCTTTACTACTGCTCACAGACCATGACCTCCCCAACCTTACTGAGCTTCACACTCAAAAATGTGAAGCCTGACCACGGCAAGAAGCACAGCATGGGCTACAGCAGTAATTCTCAAACCATATCCCTGAGGAACCCTAGGTTCTGTCTAAGAACCACAGTGTTAAGGACAGGGTGCTAAAGAGAAGTCTCCTGGGATGGATTATGTTTATTCATTTGTCTCCCCTCCTTCCTTAGCACTTCAGAGTGGATTAATCATACTGCTCCACTCTTTCACTTGCAGATTTTACCAGCTCTTGGAACCCACTGCTTGGCACCCACTGCTGGTGGTCGGTCTGTCTCAGGCAACAATGGCACTGACAAATGGCAGATGATTAACTACAAGATCAACAGCCAGGTGTGGTGGTGCATGCCTGTCATCGCAGCACCCAGGGGGCTGAGGGCTGAGGCAGAAGGATCGGATCACTGAGTTGGAGGCTAGCCTAGGCTGCACAGTGAGCTCAAGCCAGCACAAACTACATGCAAACCCTCTCTCTAAAGCAACAATAA
>NDGN011340392.1:0-10183 GCA_002564285.1 Tympanoctomys barrerae | reverse complement strand
TCCTATTAATCAATTGTGAAACTGTCTCATTGATATTTGTTTCTCAATAAAAAAAAATATTTACACTCTATGAAAAGGCACATTACTTTCTCAAATAGACAACTGAGCAAATATGATTTAATCTGGTTCAAGCCTTATTGATCATATTTCCAGACATTGGTTTAGGTACAGTTGTTAGATTGAAAACAGTTTTGAAAATACACTTTAATTAATTTTTAAAATATATTTGTCTTTTAGTGGTTTTATACTTTTATTTTGCTAAATATCTTAAACCTTTTATTGAAAAAGTTTTAAATTTAAGCACTAAAACTAAGGAATGTTCCAGAGTGGCGTTCTCAGGTAATGTAGCATATAGCCAACCAATATGTAACTGCTGACAGGTCTCTTTCACTTCTGTTAATGTAACTCAGAGAAAGTCACAAACTCAAAAGATGAGTTAACATTCTCTGTTACAACACTCTACTGGACTGAAAGTATGCCAAAACAATGGAGTATATATATCTGGTTTATCCCCAAATCCTACCAGATCTTTCTTGAACTTTAATAAAAAAACAAGCTATAAAAGAAAACTCACATTCCTCTTTCACCAGAAGCTGGAGTGGTTTTCAATGTGATCTGTCTCTGTTGTTCTGGAGCCTACAAAGAGATAAATATCGATTTCTGTGTCTATCTCACATGACAGCCCACTAGACAATATTACTAAAATGTTTTACTATAGTTAATTTATTAATTTTACTAATAATGTATCACCAATGTACTAATGTGAAAATTCACGCTGATGAAGAGTCCTTAGTAACCCGGTACTTTCAAGAAAAGAGAATGAAGAATAACTCCTTTGCTATTTAGCAAATGTAGCTAGTTACCTTATTAGTAGGTTCTTGAGGCTCATCTCTCTGCTCAAGGTGCCTCTCTTGATGCTCTCTGAGTTCTCTTTCCAAACGACTAATTCGACCTTCATATTGGGACTTAAGAGCAGTCATTCGAACGTCTAGTTCATCTTTCTGCTGATCTAAGGCTCCATTCCTCTGTTTAAGCTCCTCATTTTCTTTAGTAAGCTGATCTTTTACACCTAAAGTGACCATGTGATTATACTGTCACAATCATACATTAGGAAAAACATTTATATAATTAAATGTTACACACACAGGTCATAACAGATTCTCCTAACTTAAAATCTACACTAGTTCTGATGACACAAATTTTTTTTTTTTTTTTTTTTTGTATCAGCAATTATACTTAGGACCTCAGACTTCTGTGCCACTGAGCTATATCCCTGGCCCTCTGATGGCATACATCTTAATGAGCAAAGTTCTACACATATATTTACTATCCCAATATAAGCTATACTTTCTCCAAAATGAATATCTTATTAAAAACTTAATATTAAAGAATCCTAATTGGTAGAAACCCTTTACATTTCAATGTGTTATTCATTACAAACTACAAAATTTTCACTTCATCTATACAGAGTACATGAACTCAAAAATTTGTTTTATCAAATAACTCTTTAGGATACTACCTTTGACATCATTAAAAATGCCAATGATAAAACCTGATTAATTTGACATTTACCTACTAAACAGTAAAGTCTTGAGCATTACAGTATGGGTTTTCTCCTCCATCTGTCATGGCATTCTCCCTAAAGGGCCACACAAGCCCTCCCTCAAGCAAGGTGCAGAAAAATCCTTGGCTTAGTAAGATCCCGTACCTGGCTAGCAGAATCTGGATTTAAAGGATCTCTGTCACAAGGCAGAACTGTTACACACTATGCAGAAAAGCCACAATAACCTTTATTGATTATCAGCCAAAATTAAGACTTCATTAACACAGCAAATAAGGATATCATCATTTGAAAATTAAGGTTCTCTATGTTAATATCTAACTAAATAAACCAGTAGTGAGAGCATATATAATAGCTTCCTTTCACAATACTTTTTTCTCAGTTAGGTCTGTATCGTATCATCAACTTCCACTACAATGTCTAGGCCTTAATATACAGAAATTTACCAGCTAGATGCGCAATTTTTGATTTTGCTGCTACAATAGCCTTTCTTGTTTTCTCTTCCTTTTCAGTAATCTGCTGCCTTAGCTGCTCCTCCTGAGTGGTTCGATCTTGAAGATCCTGACGAAGGCGTGTAAGTTCAGACTGAAGCTGCACAGTTTGTTCTTGTAGATTTCTTGCTTCTGTCTCTTTTTCAGATAATGTCTTTTAAAATAAAAAAAAAAAGCATTCCTTGTGTAATTTAAATTGTTGAATACTTAATGATTAAATACCATTTATATACATGATCTAATCATAATAAAAAATACACATATTCCTAGTTGATAGAGGGACACCACGAGAATGACAGATACACATCTTTAATGCCTTCACACTCATACCTTCTGGAGACTGTCCACTTGACTCTCAAGTGATTTCGACTTTGTTTCAGCCTGGTTGAGGGCATCCTTGAGCTCCTGCATCTCCTGCACTGAGACATGCTGTTCCTGATGGTCTCTGGAAGACTGCGCTGAAGTCTCCATAACCTGAGGTGACAAAGAGTAGTAACACCTGACATATTTATATTTAGTGATTCCAATTCTGCAAGTTTACATAAGGAAATAAACATATTGATGCAAAGTTTTATTTTTAAGGATATTAAAAGAGAAATTTCTATGGCATAATTTTAGTGACAAAAAATAAGAATTTATTGTTTTATAGAAGTACCTACTAAAAAGCAAATCAAAATGATGATGCACTGTAGATGAATTTTTGACATGTTTTATAATAAAAATCAAGTGGGAGGGCAGACTATAAAAGAATGTACACTGGGCTGAGGAGATAGTTCAGCTGCCTAAGCACTTGCCTAGCAAATGCAAAACCAGAGTTCAAGCCCTAGTATTGCATGCTGTGCTGGCCCCACAACCCCGAGTGTGTGCTGTGCTGGCCCTGAAACTGAGCATTATGGTGCATGCCTGTAATCCCTGATCTGGGGAGGCTAAGACAAGAGGATCACTATGAGTCAGAACTGCATAGTGAGACTCCCTACCAAATAACTAGGTAACTAAATAAATAAAAATGCACACTAATGACAGCACTTCTTTGAAAAAGCATACTGTTTCCATGTAAACAAAAGCATGCTATAAAGTGCTAATGGTTGCTAATAATGTGAAATAAGAAATTTGAATAGTTTTTCTTTATTTTTGAATCCAACATGCATTAAATATAAAGTCAGCATACAACTTCCTTATCCTTGGGATTTAGTTTTGAACTGTAATAAAGATTTAAAATTCTTTTTGGTAGACAGGTAATATAAATAACTTACTTTTTTAAAAAATGCATTTAGGGCTGGCCAAATAGTTCAATGGATTAAAGTAAAAAAAAAAATAATAATAAATTTTAAAAAAGACCTTCAATGTATTTAGTATAGGATCTATAGGGTCTCACTACATAGATCAGACTTGTAGTGATCCTGTTTTCAGCCTTCCAAGCGCTGGGATTACAGGCACACATGACCACTCCCAGTCTCAATTGCCGTCTCAGCACAACCTGGGGGTGGGGCCAGCATGGCACTCTGGGGATCAAACCCTGGCCACTGTGCTCTGCTTAAGCAGGTGTTTTAGTCCGCTGAGCTATCTGGTCAGTCCTAACTTACATAATTTTGATTGGTAACAGATTATGAAAATATACCTTTACACAAAACATTAAAATATAAAATATAAAAACTATGCCTGGAGTAACGGCTCAGTAGAATAAGCGATTCCCTGGCAAGCACAAGGGCCTGCGTTCAATCCCCAGTCCCGCAAAAAAAAAAAAAAAGAAAGAAAGAAACCTAAAATATAAAAACTAAAACTCTAGCTAAAATACCTAGCATTACCAAAGTTTCTCTGTGAGTTTACAATGCATTTTTGATCACAACTTAAACAATGTTACAGAAGCTGGGCATGATGGTGCATACTTGCAATCTCAAGTATGTGAGGGCCTGAGACAGGAAGCCAGCCTAGGCAACTTAACAAGATTATCTCAAAGATAAAAATGGGCTAGAAACATAGCATCCTGGATTTAATTCTCAGTAATACAACAAAACAAAATCATGTAAATTTAAAACTCAAACTCAAAATTATGAAGAATTTTTATATTTATCCTAATAATATATAATATATATATATACATATTCATTTTAAAATGTCTCTCAAAATACCTTATCTTGTTGTGCTTTAAGCTCTTCATACTGAGTTTTATATCTGCGCCCAATTTTCTTTACTTGAGTAATAGTTTTGACTTTCTCTTGGATGTCAATTATTTTTGCATCTAAGTCCTTCTGGATGTTTTCCTTTTCAGTTCTTACTTTATTTAAATCTTCCTTCAGACTCTGGATTAAATTTTGGTTGTTTGTCAAAGATGCATTTGATCTTTAAAGAAATGGAACAAAGGTTTCTTTGAAAAATTAATATATGAGACTTCAAATTTCACAACACTTCAGTTTTAAAGTTTATATTCTATTGCTTTAGTAAGTTTCAAAATTAAAAACTCCAATCACCCTACACACTAATTTATAGTCATATAGACGGATCTCACATACAGGCGTGACACCCATTTTAGACTTGAGAAGAAATGAGCTACAAGTGATTGAGTAACAGGCACAATTTCACAAATAACTAATGGTATCCAGATTTTAATTCAGATCTGCTTGACTGCAAAAGCTCATGCATTCTATTCTGAGTGCTGTCGAAGTTTTGTTTTTTGGGGTTTTTTTGTAAAAAGCCACACAGACAACTAACTCTGTAAAACCTTATAGGTAGTCAATTTTTGAGCCATATGAAATACTCTCTTCCTGAACATGCCAGACTATTATTACAATAAAGAGAATGAGAAAAAATTATAAGCTATAAAACAGTATGTAAAAGGGGCCAATGGCATGAACAGATCATAATAAAGCTTTCAAAAGGTAAATCAAAACTTTATTTTCTTACTTTTAAAGGTGAAGTATTTCAAAGTTCACTAAGACCTTAACAATTCCTTTATAAGGTGACAAATATAGACTAATCAGTAAAAATAAAAACATGAGCAAAAGTTAATTTGTTTATTTATAAAATAAATGTATTTTTAACTTATACCAATAGAGAAATAAACCATATAGGAAAGCATATCTTTAAATCACTACTTAATTCCTCAGAGCATAGAGGGAAAGCCACATGAAAGGGCTCTAGTATTTTCTATTCTTTCTCAAACAAAGCACTTGGAAGTTATGTAGAGCCAAAATAAACCAATAAACTCCTTTAAGATTTCATGTACTACATATAACTAAAAGCTTCTTTCCATATACCTGGCAATTTCAGCTTTAAGTCTCCCAAGTTCTTCAGTCAACTGTTGAATCCGCTTAGTGTGTACTTCCTTTTCAGAAAGGAGTTTCCTATATTCTTCTGTATCTGGATCTTTCTGTTGACTTACTAGATGCTAGAATAACAAAAATGTGTACTTCGTTTTTCAACATTTATCAAAACAATGTGCTATAACAAAATGGTAAAGTATGTTTACATTAAGTGTTTTGAATGAAAACTAAGCAACAAAATACCAAAAACTAATTTCAAACCTTTAGTTCAGCTACATCTAGCCAACATGGAAGAAAAAAAAAATCAAATATCATTAACTGTTCCTTATTTTTTCACAGGTACAGAAAATCCATTTCATATTAGTTACACAGAAGCCAAATAAAGGCACTCAGAAAATCTAAAAGATTTTAATATTAAATATGTAATTTCATGAAGTAACTTGTACCAGGAAAACATGCACTACAAATATATTTAAAAATCCTAGAAGCAACTGATTCTATTCACAAGAAAAACATAATGCAAAAAAAAGGTATCTTCTGCCTGAATACAGAGCTGAAATTTCTACCGCACTACCCTACTTGTTCTTATTCTGTAATTACTGGTATTGTTTCAACCTGAGAAGTTTAGAAGTTTAAGACAGATACTCAGCAGGAGGCCAGGGTCCTCACTTTGTAAACATCCTCATCCTGTGCAAGAGTGTGAGGGGAGATGGTACCAGTGCTACACCTGCCCTAGGGGGTAGAGAGGAAAAGAAGTTTGTTTTTGCCCCTTTTTCTGCTCTTGCTGCTTTTTGTCTTCCACAACCATAACTGGCTGCCTCTCTGCCATGCTACCCTGCCTTGGAGCCAGCTGATATGGACTGATTCCTTCACAAACTGAGTTAAATAAACATTTTCTTCCTTAATTTTGGGCATTAGGTATTTTGTCTCAGCAAGGAAAGAAAAGTAACCAAGATACATCTTCACAAAAGGCTGTAATGAGCACGTCTTAAAATGTTTCAATAAATTACATCAATGGTGTTTTCACATAGACAAGTAACATATACATAAAATGAAAGTCTAAAATTTTGGAATTTTAGGAAATAAATTAAATATCCTACAATTATACAAAACACAACCAAAAATTATTTTAAAGCTGAATTACAACTTCAATGTATCACATGAGTGACACTGATACATAAGATTCATTAATTCTATAAATATTTTATAACTCTAAAGTTTACCCTATTACTAAATCAATATTTTTGTGTCTTCGAATGACTTGAACCATTTACCTGGTTTCGTGCTTTCCAACGTTTGACATCCTCTTCTAATAATTTCTTCTCTGCTTGCAACATACCACTCTTCTCACTCAGCTCAGCATTTGCTTCTTGTAAAGGTAAAATATCTAACTCCAGTTTCCTCACCTGAAAACAATGCCAATTTTTAGCAACTCACATAAAATTCATGTGTAATATTGCTAAAAATAACATGCTTTTACCCTTGATTAGCAAGACACAAACCTTTGCTTGCATCTGTTGTAGATCCTGTTCTAGCCTCTCCTTTTCTTCTCGTAGCATTTTATTAGTCTCCATAACTACATTCATTGTTTCAGTTTTCTTCATCAGTTCTTCATGCTGAGCCATTGTTTTTGCAGTTACCTAAAGGTTTTAAAACCACATATAAAGGAACATCCAGTAATTAAAGAGCTTATCTTTTCCTACCAGCTTTCTATAATAAAACAGGGAGGATCTAAATTTAAGCATTAACTGAAAGTTTTCAGTTTCCATGTTTATTTTCCTGTGATGTATGTTAGAACTTACAAAGAAAAAAGTCATGAACTATCTACCAATATTAGTATTAGGTAAAAACATCAATTCACATTTACACATCGTTTGTCTATTCTTACTGCGTTGAATTTACTACTAGCTCTAAAACAATGTCTGTCTGTCTGATTCTCTCTCTGTCTCTCTCTCAACATGGTCTCACTATGTAGTTCAGGCTGGCCTGGAATGCCCAACAATCCTCCTGCTTCAGCCTACCAAGTGCTGGGATTATAGTTGTGCACCACCATGCCCAGCTCAATAAAGTCATTTCGACTGTCAGGGTTTTTTTTCTTGCTAAGAAATCCCACCATCACTTTGTTCTGTTGTTTCATCACTTTGTTTTTTAAACAATTTGAATTCTTTTTCTCATTATTTTTGATATAAAGTGTGTTACTTTTTGATTCTCTTGCTACTGCTAGCAATATAAATTCCATAAATCTAATTATCCACAGTCCCCCATTTCTCCCAGTAGTTATTTTAACTAGTTACCAGCTAAGAGAAGGTAAATGTCTTAAGGTCCTACACTGTCTCTTCTAGATGTAGGGGCATATTACTGCATGCTAGAATGAGTTAAGCAAGCAATAAACTTCTGAGTGGTAGTGTGAGTAAAGCTTGTATTCTATGTATCTGTGTCACAACTATAGCAACTCCTTTTCCTTTGGTTGCTGATTTGGCTTTTTTTTTTTGCGGAACCGGGGATCAAACTCAGGCCCTTGCGCTTGCCAGGGAAGCGCTTATTCCACTGAGCCATTTCCCCGGCCCCTGATTTGGCTTTTTTTGGCTCCTTTCTCAAGAAAGGCTTTTTCTATATTAGTTACAATGTTTTATTCTAGAATGACTATCTAGATATATACACAATGACAACTGTAATTAAGATAGATGGAATTCATTAAGCACACTCTGCTCCTAGATGTAGTTCTAAAAGCTCCATGTGCACAAGCACACACAGTCCTTACAATCAGTACAAGTATTATGGATGAGAACAGTAAGAACAGAGGATCTAAGCAATGCACAAGAGCAGACAGCTAAGGATACGAAGACAGAATCTGAAATCAAGTAGTCAGTGTACACAATCACCATTCTTAATTAACTACTATACTTTTATCACTTATTTAACAAGTGTTTAATGTATTTTTACAAGTTTAGGAGTGCATATTTCAAATATATTTTGTTATAGTGAACAGTAGAAATGTAAATAAGTTCTTCTGAGTTCACTGTTTTCTTTAAGCTTAGTATACATACCTGGACCTTTTCCCTTTCAGCATTTAGGCTATCCTGTAGTTCCTGCAGCTCTCTTTCTAAAAGTTCAACCCTTTGTCGATAACGCAGACTTTCAACTTGAGCCACCTCAAACCTAGTTTCAGCAATTTCTTTTTCTCGTCGTATAAATCTGTAATAATATACATGTTAAGATTTTATTTGAATTAAATAAAGTCCACAGTAACATTTTAAAACTTGGGTAATTTTAAGATAACAAAATCATTTACTATCTGCTCTCATAATAGTGGGAAACGTTTTAGTACACACAATGGCTCATGAAATACCTATCTTTAAAATATCTTTAAGGCTTTTAGTTTTTCACGAGGAACTGGCTTAAGTTATTATCAGACTCAAACTACATGTCACTTATTTAATATGCTTACAAGTCAAATGTGAGCAACAACTGGGTGGTAGTGGTTTTACTACAACATTAAGGACTGTTTTAATTATGTATAACCTCTAATTTCTGTATTCATGAGTTTTCATATTGTAACACTGCAGACAAAACATTAAGAATGTATTTGACATACCTGAGAATTTCTAAAATTTGTTCCTGCGACTTTCCTTCTTCACTGAGAGATACATTCAATGTACCCTGTACACCTTCCTTCACAGAGGCAACCACCTTGTCACTTAAATTTTCAATCTGATCATGTAGTAATCTGTTTTGTTTCTCCAGATCTTCACAGCGAGATACACACTTGGTAACTTCATCCTGTAAGCCAAAAAAGTTGACTGTAATAATTTTCCACTGTATCTTAGAACAAACACTTCCTTCAATTCTCCAAAGCACTTATGGTGATCTACAACAATACCTTTAACGTTCTCTCTCTTTCTTCCCAAGATGCTTTACACTCCAACAACTGTGATTCTGCCTTCTGGGCTGTTTCCTCCAACTGCTGACGGACTGATGCCATTTTGGAAACCTGTTCCTTGGCAGCCTGTAGAGCTTCAACATCAGCGGCATGTAGCATAAGTTCTCTTTCATACTTATTCTGAGCTTCCACAGCTATTTTAGCCTGCAAAAGGTTATTTTCCCATTGACAAGGCTAGTTTCATGAAGCACAGCAGTACTTTTAGAAACAATACAGTGTATTTTAAAAAATAATTACAATGAAAATGCTGGGTGCAGTGGTGCACACCTATAATGCCAGCTAGTTGAAAGGCTGAGGCACCAAGTTCAATCCAGACTCGGCAATTTAACAAGTCCCCATGTCAAAATAAAAAGAGAGCTGGAGATGTAGCTCAGCAATAGAACACACCTAGGTTCAATCCTCAATACTGCGAAAAAAAAAAAGAGAAAAGAAAGACAATGTAAACGTATTAAAACAGGGGGATAATTAAAAGGACAATTCAAAGTTGTGTATATCAGGGCTGGCCAAATAGCTCAGCGAACTGAAGCACCTGCAACAGGCGCAGGAGCCAGGGGTACAATGGAGACTGGGCGTGGTGGCGCACACGCCTGTAATCCCAGCATTTAGGAGGCTGTAAGTAGGAGAATTCACTACGAGTCTGATCTAGTAGTGCGACCCTAAATACCCTGTAGACTCTTCACTAAAAATACAGGAAAAAAACAAAAACAAAAACAAAGTTGTGTATTTCTATTTAACAAGCTATTAAAAAACTGATAAAAAATGAAACAGGCGAAAACTATGACTAGAAAACCATGTACATAAAATACAGTTGTAAATCTGATGGGAAACAAGGAAAATAAAATTAATGTTGGATACTGCATTATAGGTTGAAGCTGGATATTCCTTAGGAAATATGAGACTAGAAGTGTGTTTTTTTTTTTTTTTTTTTTTT
>NDGN011340364.1:0-10672 GCA_002564285.1 Tympanoctomys barrerae | reverse complement strand
ATAAGCGCTTCCCTGGCAAGTGCAAGGGCCTGAGTTCAATCCCCAGTTCTGCCAAAAAACAAAACAAACAAACAAAAAAAAAAGATTTTATTCTTTCCAGATTTTTCTAATATGAGATCTCTGATAAATGACCAATAACATAATCTGACTAGCCTACTTATAATTATAAATTTCTAAAAATTGTAATAGTATAATTTAATTTAGCCAAAAATATATGAATGCATGCTTGATTTTGTAAAGATGTTTGTTTGTGTGTTCTGTGTATTTGTTCATGTGTTTGTGTGTCATTCTGTGAACAGCTCTTGCCCTTTTTTCTTTTTTGATTATTTGTTCAAAATATAATTTGAGATGTACACTTAAAAGCATGCTTTTTCTTAAATTATCAGGTAGTCTAAATGCACATTTCATGAAAAGATTTAAGCTAATTAAACAAAAATTCCCTAGAGTGGGGAAAAATTATTAGAGAGGACTCCAATTGATGAATAGAGGGGTGGGCAACCTTTGTTCATTAATAAGGAGATCCTAATTATCGCAGTATTCTCTTAGGAGACACCCTCAATAATTTGGTCATTGGTTAAAAGATAGTTTTTCAGAAAAAAATTACAGTAAGGTCTTCTCTTAAAAGATGGTTTTGTTAGAAAACTAAATTTAAAAACAAAAGGTTTTTGCATATGTATGGTAATTATTATTCTCAGTGTATTAAGTGTATTGATGACTCCAGATGTATAGGTCTTCCAAAATGTAAAAGATTGCTTATTGTGATACGACTTTTTCTTAGATTCAAACCTTTGCCTTTGCTTCCCTTTTGTGGCCATCGCTGGAGTTGCAGCAGCCAAAATGAAGTTTAATCCTTCTGTGACTTCAGACCAAAGCAAAAACTGTAAAAGGGATTTCAATGTGCCTTCCTACATTCGAAGGAAAATTATATTTTCTCCTCTTTCCAAAGAGCTAAGACAGAAATACAATGTTCACTCTATGCCCATCTAAAAGGATGATGAAGTTCAGGTTGTGTGAGGACACTATAAAGGTCAGCAGATTGGCAAAGTAGTTCAAGTTTACAGGAAGAAGTATGTCATCTACATTGAACGGGTGCTGCAGGAAAAGGCAAATGGCACAACTGTCCACGTGGGCATCCACCCCAGTAAGGTGGTTATCACCAGGCTAAAACTAGACAAAAGACCGCAAAAAGATCCTGGAACGGAAAGCCAAGTCTCGCCAAGTAGGAAAGGAAAAGGGCAAATACAAGGAAGAAACGATTGAGAAGATGCAGGAATAAAGTCCTCTTGTGTGTAATTTTTAATTAAAAATGCTAAAACAAAAAAAAATGCCATTGCCTTTAACAAAAAAACTTGTGATATATATCTCATGTAAGGATTACTAGGTAAAAAAAAAAAAAACTGTGTATTAGAGATGATTAGTTAAAAGTGTTATGTCAGGGGAATGTCTGAGTAGAATAAGTACTTGCCTGGCAAGCACAAGGGCCTGAGTTCAATCCCCAGTCCCAGTTACACACACACACACACACACACACACACACACACACACACACACACAAAGTGTTATAGTGAAAATTTAAGTATATCATGAAATGTGATCAGGATTGTCTTACTACGATGTTGCGTATGGATTTGATTTCTAAATTTCTGTGTAAATATATGTAACTTTAGTCTGTTAACATCTATGGGGATTTAAATATTAGAATACACATACACAGTTATAAAACAAGCTAATAGAAGCTTAAAATAAATGCTCATAAAACAAAAAAGGGGGAAATGGTATGGGACTACACATGAATACACCTAGATCAATTGTACAAAAAGCTCTACATTAAATTTTCTAAATTGACTGAAGGATGGATCTTCTGCTGCACACCATCACTGGACAAAAGAAAATATCAAGAGAAGTAATTTGGGTGCCAGCTCAATGAATAGAACGTAGAAAATGAGCAAGCATAAACAATTTTTATATGGATGCTCCAATTGATGAAATGAAAAGATTAACCTTTAATATGACAATATTGAGGTGGACACTTCCTAAAATCCAGAAAACTCCGTTACCTACCTGGGGAAAAATTTTAAAAACTCACACAGGAAGGTGACAGGATGCTTGAATGAAATGGCAGGAGAAAAATAGTACCAACTTGTTTCTTGCTATTTTGTTTTCACTTCCAGTAAGTGTTAAAGGTGATTTTAGTTATTTGGCTTACATTCCAAATCTACCACTCAATAGAGGAGTTAAAACCAAGCACAAGGGGCCAGGGAGATGGCTCAATGGAATAAGTGCTTCCCTGCAAGCAAAAGGGCCTGAGTTCAACCCCTGGTTCTGAAAAAAAAAAAAGCAAGCACAAGCCTCTGGTTATCTATAGTAAAACAAAACAAAACAAAAAACAAAAACAAACAAACAAACAAAACCCCACCAGGGACAAGGAATGAATAAGAAGACTTTTTCTTCTACAGAGACAAAGTTTTAAAGGTGCATGTGTTGATGGAACATTTCCACTGCCACCCTGCCAGAATACCAATGTTACTTTTCTCAGTGATTTGGTACATTAGGAAGTCTGTAGAGGAGAAGCAGCCTGGGTGGTGGTTAATATTTCTTAATAGAAGTGTCATAGATTGGAGCGCTTATGGCTCAACCTGGATGGTGGAAGGGAAGGAGTTAAGATGGAAAAGGAATGGTGAGATGAGATTTATACTAGCACTAAAAATGCCAATGATACAATGATGTGGCATGGAGAAAGAATGGCCCCTAGTATCACTTATGTTCCTGTGGGACCAATTCAATATTCTCTTTGTAAGTTAGCTACCTCTTTGAAACATGTCAGCATGGAAAAGTTATACAAGGAGAAATCCATCCTCCAATTCTTTACATCTAAAATTTAAAAGAATCACCACAAGTTTTACACAGGCATATATTCACCTCCCTTACCTGTTGCTTGTAGGACCTAGTTATTGGAACCCTTCTAACTATACCATTACCTATCACAAATGTTATTCATATTCATGTCTGAATTCTTCTATTAGACTTAACTTTTCTAGGGATAGCATTTGTATTCTTAAGAAAAGAACTGGAATTTGGCTTCCTATACAACAATGCCCTTTGCAAGACTCTCCTTCCATGATACAGGTCCAACATTAGCTGGAGGTACTGAAAAAACCCAACCGATTGGGCATATTATAGCCATAATTTTAGGAATAATAGCAGTTATAACCACAGCTGCTACAGCTGGAGTAGCATTGAGCCAAGGTGTGCAACCTGTTCATTTTGTGCAGCACTGGCACAAGGACTCAGAGCAATTATGGACCTCACAAAGACAAATAGATTCAGAGTTAAATACTAAAATAATTTAGAACAAGATGTTGTTATGCTAGGAGATCAAACTATTAATCTTCAGCATCAACTTTATTTATGATGTGGAATACCTCCTCTTTCTGTGTGACTCCTATTCTATGGAATCAAACTTATTTCCCTTGGGAAAATGTAAAAAAGCATTTATTGTATCATGGTAACATTACCTCGATGTCCTGTCTCTTCAGTAACATGTTGGTAAAACTTTTGCAAAATAATTGTCAGAAATATCTGGTACTAATCTGTCACAAGACTTTTTTTTTTTTTTTTTTTTTTTTTGAATTAGGGATTGAACTCAGGCCCTTGTGCTTGCCAGGCAGGCATTTATTCTACTGAGCTGCCTCCCCAGCCCACAAGACATTTCTGATATTGAAAACCTTAATCCTTTTTATGCTGTTCAGTGATCTAGTGGGAATATAGTAATAATTTATGCTGTCTCTGTACTCTTTGTATATCTTCCCTAGTCTTGCAATAAGGACAAGTTGGCCAACAAGCCATGGATCAACAGTCCTCAGACCTTGCTCTGACACTTCATAAAATGCAGCAAAAACAAAAGAAGGGAAATGTAGTAAAATGACACAGAAACCTGCTGCTCCAAGGGAGCAAGGAACAAATAACAGAGCCTAAGGAAATTTGTCCCTTGTATTGTGGCAAGCTGGATATAGGGTAACATTCCTGGAAGTGCCCTGTCTGTCCTTTGTTCCTTTACCTGGGATGTTACTGACTAGTGTAAACTTAGAGTTTGGTGAATGCTGGAAGGCAATGTAAATAGCAATGTATGTACACCAAATTAGTTATGCACATTCCTTACCTTGTTTTCAGCCCTCGGTAAAGGTAAGAAATTTCAGTGACTTGAGACTCACTTAGAGCAGGGCAAAGCTCATGAGTCCTCTGTAACTATATTAATCCAGTCTTTTTGTTGCTTCTTTTGGCTCCTACTGATTCAATACAACAATGGGCTGCTAAGCTGGATGGGTGTCTTCCACCCAAACCTTTGGGAAAATCTCAGTCCATTCTGGGAGAGTCTGTGAGACCTTGATTTGTTTAGGTATATTGGAGTCTATCAAATGGTATTCTTCCTGAAGGAGGAAAGAGACAGGACACCCACACCTGTGGCTGCAGTTGTCCTCTCTGGAGAAAAGGAAATTTGAATATGCAGTTTTTGAAGGCGATCTCAGCCCAGTAGAGGGAAAGGGTGGTCTTGCATCAGCAAGGAGTGACTATGTGTTTGCCCAGTTGAACCTGTCATGGCTCATAGAAAGAATATGAAGAGGACTGGCAAGCCATGCTCTGAACCTGCATAGTGTGGTCGAGGAGAGGAGCAATTGGCTCGGTTACTACAGATAAATCTGCCCCTGCATCAATTAAGAAACTCACAGGTTTTGCCTCAATTTTTGTACGGGTTCTCCGGGGTCAGGAAACAAGGACCCATGCCCTCATCAGTCTGACTCACCCACCACAAACATGATCTTTTTCCCCCCTCTTTTCTTTAGTAATCAGCTTTTGACACTCTCTCTTTAGGTGACCTTTCTCCTTACAGTAAGTATGCCGGTCTGGACCCAGGGGAATGCAGTGGCTGCCCTCCCCCCAAACTTTTCTCATTTAACTCCAGGTCCAAGCTGCATGTAACTGACATCACCTTTCTGCATATAGCTGGTATCACCTTTCTTTTTTCCTGTCTATATCTCCACTCTGCATCTACTTTATTATGAAACAGCTTCTAAGTTATCTCAACTAGTTATGACAGGTTTTTCCCTTCAAACGCTTTTAATTTCTGCCACTTACAATGTATAACAGGGGCCGATTGAGCTGCAAAGTCCAAATTGAGAGTATGCACACACTCAGGCACCTCCAGGTCAAATTGAATGTGCATCCAATAGGCTTCCATGATATGTTCAAGGAAAGCTGCAGAGCCCTCATTTGCTCCCTGATACACCTCTGCCACCTTGTGTAAGTTAGTGGGGCAATGCATAGTGGCCAAGAGCCCTTTCCTAGGGTGGTATGATGATCCCTTAAAGCTTTCATTCCCTCCTCTGTATTATAATTACAATCAGGCTCCTCTCTGGGCAGTACCTGGGCTACTGCTGCCTCTTTTGTCCCTGAGGACAAGTAAGAACCTTACTTGTTCTTCTCCTGCTCTTTGAATTCTATTTTTTTTCTTTGAAGAAAACAGACTCATAAAGATCTGTTGGCAGTTATCCCAAGTGGGATGATGTGTTCCAAACACCAATTGTAAAGTAAAGTAAGGCTTGCAGTTGTTCTGTAAATAGGGGATTCTGATTTTTCCAATTATACAAGTCACTAGCAGAAAAAGGGACATACACCAAAGTAGACCGGAAGGTTGCTCCATGCTCTACCATTGTCATCTGTCCAAAGGGAAAAACTGAAGTCAGATCAGAAGAGGAGACCTCTTCATATCCTGCATGTTCCACAAGCATAGGAGAGGGTTTCCGGCATCAGCGAGATGAGCATGGAGACAAAGCACCAGTGTGCCAACATCCCTTGCTCAGTTGTGGAACTAAGGCAGGTTCTCCTTCATCCTGTGTATGTCGGAGAGGACCCTCATCAGGAACTGTCGCCCTAGAAACAAGATGGGGTGGGGGTGCCATGGTACTCAGGATGAGGTAGTTGCTCTCTTCTGGGGCTGATGGCAGAATGAGGGGGTTTGACCCTAAAGACCTGTCCTTAATAACAAGAACACAATCAGGAATTCCACATACATACATTCTAAGCCATTGAGGCAATGTTTGAACCACACAAAGCCAGGAGTCTAATGTATGGAAAGTGATCTGTGTGCCCTGGCTTCCCCATTACTACCTCCCGTACTCTACTGACTATGTGAGAATCTATCATGCCCTCAGCTGGCTAGCCTACACCAAAGGAAGGCCATTCTCATGTACACAGCATGTTACGTTTTCATCTTGTCATTTTTACTCCATATTCACCTTTAAATTTATCAAAGTTCCTAATTGCACAATCCAGTATGGTTGGTTTGTAGTTAGCATCCTCCATAAAGAAATCCCAAGCATGCTCCCACTCAGTTGGCACAAAGAGTAAACATACAAGACTAATACAATTTGGCAGTAACTACAGAAAAGTGAAGCAACTGGGCAGGGTCTCCATCTTTCTGAGTTTCCAAATAGATGGCTCCAAGTGGCAGAAAGGGCAGAAGTAGGACCATTACAACACCCCCCAGCCCAGATAACTGATTCAAGTGTGACCTGAGGGAATGGGCGCATCAGAGAATGCAGGCACATTGGGGAAGACAGAGAGCAAACAGTTCAGACAAACAGGCAAAACAGACAATATCCTGGGAAGAAATTTGGTCCTCTCAGACCTATCGTGCACCAATTTCAAAGCTTCAGAATGGTTTAGATCAAAACAAATGCAGAGGCAATCTCTGAGTAAAGAAACAACCAATGTAACAAATCTCCCAGGACTCTTGTCTGGGGGAAATAAAAAACCTCTTAAGCCTCTTTGAGAGAAATAATAACCAACAAAATGCTATCCATTGTGTGGGAGCAGGGGCCCTTCTGAACAAAAACCAGTCTTGTTAAGAATGAAAATGAAAGCCAACTAGGTCTTACCCAGTCAGAGAATGTGACTCCATTTGTCCCCTCCACAGCCATGGCATCCAGCCCTCAGTTGCTCCTAGATGGCTAGCTTAACTCCATTATGTCATCAAATCCACCCAGGAGAGACTTACAGGCAGAGAAGGCAGGACCCCCCTCAACATGAGGGTCTTTCCCATGGAAAATCTTACTGGGTCCTCCAGATGAAAGGGCCTGAGATAATTCCAAGAGAGATGAACATGGGAAAAAGAGTTTAATCCAATTGAGCTAGCCACTGAGCATTCCCAGTTAGCAAGTTAGAAAATTTTGGTGCTATCCCTCCTTTGTTTACCCTTTTAGTCTCCAGGGCAACCACAATGGAATGTTGCAGTTGGTGTTTGTTTGTTTGTTTTTGCTTTTTCAGTACTGGGGATTGAACTCAGGACCTTCCACTTGCCAGGCAAGGGCTTATGCCACTGAGCTATATCCCCAGCCCCCTACAGTTGTTGATTCATGTGATTGCAAGTTTTTTAAAAAAAATTCTATTGTGGCCAGGTTGGACATCAGTCAGAGCTTAACAGTGCTCCAGTGTTTTAACATACCTCCTGCTCTTTGCTCTGGTTACCTTGTTTATAGCCGTTCATGGTTACAATGTTTTAATAGGGAGGGAAGGGGTGAGACAAACTAGACAGGATCATGGGAAACTGACTCTGCCTTAGTGACTCCCATTTCTATGATAGGCTCCCAGGGCTGGGTCCAAAGCAAGTAAAAAAAATCAGCAGAGCAAACATTGAATTCCATGGATACATGTTCAGCATCTGAAGCAATCTGTGACACATTGTGAGCTCCAAAGGTCTTGGATGCCTCCAGTCCTATGGCACTTCTGGTGATTATAGCTCCAGTGACTTCTTTCTTGAGCTTGTTTTGCTCTTTCCTTGCAGCTTTCCTTAGACAATCCATGTTCCTGGTTTTGCCAGTCTTCTGGGGTCTCCATGGCACCTTTGGCTTCACCCTCACAGCTTCACATATTGCCCTCTCAGGGTCATGCTGCCTGGCTTCCCAGGTCTTCTGAAATTGTAGAGGCCTTCTTAACCCCCCCCACACACACCTAAAACCACATGAATTATGACATTCAACTGCCAGCTGGAGCGGTAGCCAGGCTTTCCTCTCTCTTGGCTATAAGGATCAGGTGCCTGGATCACTGGGCACTCTGAATCCAATTCTGAGGAGCAAATTTTCTGTGCTGCCACCATGAAACATAGTGCTCTGTATCTTTGTCCTTAATGTGAGATCTGTTTTGCAGTTGTGATGCTGAAAAGGGAGGAGAATTGCCTCTTGTGAATGCCCTTAGGTCATCTTTTCCATTCTCCTGTTCTTTCTCAGCAACTGAGATTTCCTCAGCTCTGTCCTTGTAGTCCACAGCTTAGGTGGAACTTCCTTTCTGGCAAACTCACATTATTTTATATTATCCTGCTGGGCTCTTTGATCTTGATTCTCAACATAAATTTGGCTAAAAGGCCCCAACAATAGCCATGCCACTGCCTCAACATTTGACCACCCTGGAATTTCTTCTGCCCGATTAATTTTGGTCCTTACTTTCAGTCTCAGGCAAAGTCCCAAGACATGAGCAAAATGCAGACAAACTTTCTGTCAAGCCATAACACACATCATTTGAACTCCCGACAACCAGTGCACTTCTTCCTAGAAGAAACCTCCTAAGCCTGGTCTTTATCTTTCAGATTTCTATTAGCCTTCTGGTCTTCTTAGCTCTGACTAGAATCTCTCATACAGAACAACCTAAGGCATTCTACTTTTATTTTTTCAGGCAATATCTCTGAACTCTCCTAGCCATTCCCAAAGGATCTTGAACCACATAGTCAGATATAGTCACAGAAATTTTCCTATTCTCAGTATCAAATTCTTAGTTTCTTTTCTCTTGTTGCTCAGACAAAATACTTGATACTCAAAAGTAAAGAAGAAAAGGTTTATTTTGCTCAGTTTGTGGGAGTTTCAATCCATAATCAGCTGGTGCCAATGCAGGGTGGCATGGTGAGGGGCAACAGCACAAAGGAAACAGAAGACAGCAAAGGCAACAAGAGCAAAGGAGAGGGAGAGGAAGCTTCTTTTACTCCCTTATGTTGTATTCAGTCTACCCACCCAAATGATCTCTGTGTCCTCCTCTTGCACCAGCTCAGGATGCTTATGAAGTGAGGTCTCTGGCTCCCTGCTGAATCAATTAAATTTCTAAACTTCTCAATTTTAAACTTCTAAACTTCATGTATCAACCATTACAGAGGGCAAATGATGTCCAGCAGATATTTGAGGCAGCAAAGCAGGTTGTACAGCAAGCACAAGCCTTACGAGTGGGTGACTCTGGGCACCTTTATAAATTAAATGCTCATGTAACACCAAGGTCTATGGTTGGAGTTTGTGGCAACACAGAGAACAGCTTTACATGCCTTGAAGATTTTAGTCACAAGTAGAAAAGGAGGTGGAGGTCCGCTATTTCTTCACAGAGGAACAGCTAGCAGCTATATATGCAGCCTTGCAGGCCAGCGAGTCAATCACTGGAAATTGGGGGCACAGAGGTGCCAACCACCTACACAGAGTTCAGATGGCTACCTCACAGATATCTGTCCCAAAGACAGGGATCACTCAAGTGCCAACCCTGGCCAAATAGCATATGAAGAGTAACAGTATGCACAGCACAAGTTCTCTTTCTGCTGAGTTACAGCAGATGTTAGGGTTGATGAAGTATACAGATGATGCTTCACAAGGAGGGTCAGCTACTGATACACCTGCAACTGCCTGGTAAACTAATGGGTTGATCCGTGGGCCAACTGCATAATAGATGGCTGTTGCTGTACAGCCAGAAACACAATATTTAGTTTGACACTGACCCTGGACAGAGTAATAAATGGGTCAACCTGAGGGCCATGTAGGTGGTGCTTACCCCAAAAGAGGACTCCATTATCACATGCACTGATGGGCAGTAGACAGGCCAGACTCTCTGTCTTTCTAGCTAAAGGGCCATAGGGTAGCTAGTAGATGGCCATTGGCCATGTGGAGCTGAACCATGTGGCAAGACTTATAAAGAAGAAGGTCATACAGAAGAGGATAAATAGTAAAACAGACCAGGGAACAGCCAGGGCTGGGCCTAGAGAAAGGCCAGCAGGGTCACCTTGTACAGTTTTACAGGTTGTGTACTGCATGAAAGTCCACCAGAAAAAATAGTTTACCTAGAAGGGAGAGCTACTTTCTACTCCCCATAGAGGCATTGTCTAGAGCAGAGACAGCCCAATAGAAAACAAAAAACAAAAAACAAAAACCAACTCCTTGGAAATGCCAAGTGACCTGGATCCTGGAAAGGAACTAGAGACATTGACAGCCAGAGAGCTAATTTGGCTCCAAGACTTGAGCCCCAGTGTGTGTGCCAGCTTGGCTCTCCAAGGTGACTGTGCACTTATATGTCCATGAACAAGGGACTCTCTTATGGCCCATAGTGTGGTCTCCTTGTGTTGCTGTTGTGACATGAGGGTGCAAGGATGGGTCCTGTGGACCTGGGTATCCACTAAAAAATTACCACACACCACAGCCTGAAGGGGGTGAAGGGTAGGGAAAGGTGAAAGTTCAAGATGGTAGTATTTTGGTGGCTGAGGCTACGAAGCAAAGGGGATCTGAGAGACCATGGGTTCTGCTGTCAACACTTCTTTTTTTAAAAATGTATTTAGTACAGGGTCTACAGGGTCTCACTACACAGATCAGACTTGTAG
>NDGN011340363.1:0-10228 GCA_002564285.1 Tympanoctomys barrerae | reverse complement strand
ATCTAGGACAGAAGTTAAAATCTGCATAAATGTATGTTTGTCTATTTGCCTTTAAAAAATAAACTTGTTATGCAAAATAAAGGCTCTAGGTAAGTTGTTTTAGTGTTACAGCCAAGTGACTAGATTTGCTTTTAAAGTTTTTCTCTTTCAAATATATGGCAGCTAAGGCCAGCCAGATAGCTCAAAGGCAGAGCGCAGTGGCCAGGGTTCAATCCCCAGGGTGCTGTGCCGCCCCAACCCCCGCCCCCAGGGCACGCTGAGATGGCGAGTGAGACTGAGCATGGCGGTGGCACAAGCCTATAATCCCAGCACTTGGGAGGCTGAAAACAGGATCACTATGAGTCCAGTCTACATAGCAAGACCCTGTAGATCCTGTACTAAAATACATTAAAACAAATATATGGCAGGCTGAATGTGTTTGTCCTTTGCAGGTGTGATAGCTTATTAGAGGAAACATAAAAATAGAAGCTTTTATATTTAATGGAACAAAAACGCTAGCTTTGGTTTTTCCCATAACCTGTTTTTGAAAGGCACTGAGATCTAACAAGTTATGTAGGTCCCATCCCAAGTAACTAGTATGATACTTCCTTTGATAAAATAACCCACTGGCAGTAATATTCGGTGGTAAATATGGCTGTAAGAGAAATGCCTTCTAATGATTAAAATCCAGTTTTCTACAATTCAGCTTCTACGTGGTCTGGTAGAAATGTTCTGGATTCTTCAATGATAGAGCCTTAAACATCATCTACTGGGCTTCCACCAGATTGTGAAAACCTTCACTCAATACATTTAAATCAGAATTACCAGCTGAGCATAAACTTTTAAATCTTTAGTGCTATGAAGATGAGGTTTAACAGAAGTGATGGGAGTGTGGTTGATGGTTCCATTCTCTACTTGGATTAGCACACTGCTGACATTTTTTAAATATTTGAAATTTGTGACCATTGTCAGTGAAGGAAGTCAGTGGAGGGGCTCAGAGTGCTTTGTAGCCTGGTGGCGGAGCACTTGATGCGCATGTGGGAGGCTCTGGCTTTGTCCCAGCACAGCACTGGTGTTAGAGCAGGTGCTTCCATGTTCCCAATACCGATGAATGAGTAACATCAAGAACAGGGAGTTTAATGTATTTAGTACAAGGTCTCACTGTGTAGATCCAACTTATAGTGATCCTCCTGTTTTCAGCCTCCCAAGCGCTGGGATTACAGGCACATGTCACCATGCCCAGTCTCAGTTGCCCTCTCAGCATGCCCTGGAAGTGGGGCCAGTATGGCAAGCTGGGGATCGAACCCCAGTCCCTATACCTGCCTAAGCAGGTGCATTAGTCCACTGAGCTACCTGGCCGCCCTCCACACCTCTTTTAAGAAACAAGACCGTCATAGAAAATTGTTCAGGGATTTTGAAAAACATCCCATTTACAAGTAAATTTTACTTTTGTCTCTACATAAAAATGCTAGATGTTAGAAAATTCTCAGTAGGTTTTAATGTGTCCTTTCTCTTGGTAACTTAACAAGACCTTGCCTCAAAAATTTTTTAAATAGCCAGGGATGTGGCTTAGTTGTAGAATGCTTGCCTAGCACATATGAGACCATGTTCAAACAATGTGCTGCAAAAAAGAAAAAAAACTATTCTCATGCCAGCTATTAACATGTTTCAGTATCGTCAGACTTAAAAGATACTCAACAATGTAAAGTGGTTGTATAGGGCTGAGGAGCTAGCTCAGTAGAATAAGGGCTCACCTGGCAAGCACAGGGACCTGAGTTCAATGCCTGGTACTGCAAAAAAAAAAAGTGGTTGTATATAGAAGGACAGGTTTCAGAAGGCAACAAAAAGTGGGAGTATATTTTAGTCTAGGAAACCTCCAAGGATAGTAATTCTAAACTTTTTAAATTTAAATCTGGCTGGGAATACTTTTGACAGACTTTTTTTTTTAATACAAAAACAGAAATTTGGGCATTACCAATTTTTGAACTATCAAGTTTGGTTTTACTTTCAAGGAGGAAAAGCAACTAAAAAGCAGTAGTTTAAAACGTGAGGCAACTTTTTAAGTAGCCCAGGTTTAAGCACCTGCTTAGGCAATCTCAGAGACAAGGGTCTGATGCCTGGCACCATATACGTGCTGGTCCAGCACTGGGGAGACTGAAAATAGGGTCACTACAAGTCCGAGCTGCATAGGGAGACACTACCAAATACATTTAAAAAAAAAAAGTGATGGAGACAGTCCTTTAAAGTGTTTCCCACTACAGTTAGAGTAGCTCAAGAGAGTCCTTTCCCCAAAGATGGGCAGTCCCATTCATGACACTTGTGTGTCTAGATGTGGGGCACAGCACTCTGAAAGTGCCAGATTGATGCCACTGCTTTGACTTTGGCTCTGAGATCTCAAATCAGACCTTTGATTTTCAAAACCTGTTTGTTTCCCCAATAGGCAGTTCCATCCAGTGTGATGGGCACACACTGTTTACAAAATTATATTGACCCAACCAGATAATTAGGTAGCATCAGATGTTTGTATTTCCATCTTCAGACTACCCTGACAAACTATAGGACAGAGTTCCATAGTTAAGATGATACAGAACCACAGCAGTTTAAGTCAGTAAGTTCATTTTGTTTAAAAGAAAAACAGCTGAGGGTGGTGGTGCACACTTGTTACCCCAGCACTCTGAAAGGCTTAAGCAGGAGGATCAAAAATTCAAGGCGAGCTTGGGCAACTTAGTGACTTAACAAGACCTTGTGTTGAAATTTTTTAAAAGGGCTAAGGATGTAGCTCAGTATGAAGGCCCCGAGTTCAATACTGCAAATTAATAAAGAAAAAGGAAAAATAAAAATTAGAACAAAGAAAAGGAAATTAGCAAAGCTTTTGTAGTAAGAAGCTATATTACAGTTTCAAGAGCGAAACTTCTTGTGGACCCTTCAAAGCCTTTTGTGCCCTTCCTATTGTAAATAAAACCAAAAGCAAAGTTTACCTTTGATGGGGAATTTTTTTTTCAAGATTCTTGAACAGATTTCATTCTATGACAATTTTTTTTAAAAATGTATTTGGTACAGGGTTTCACTATGTAGCTCGGATTCGTAGTGATCCCCCCATTTTCAGCCTCCCCAGTGCTGGGATTGCAGGCATACACCACCACAGTAGCAGGTGCCGCATGTGGTGCTGGGGATTGAACCCTGGTGCAGGCACTTAGTCTGCTGAGCTATCTCAGTGGCCTGACAATCTTGTTTCTTAAAAAAAAGTGTTTTTGGTGGAATATTTCATTTGTTTATTCAGCTACAGTGATTCAGCCCTGGCTAGGTAGATGGGCAATGATGTGCTCTGAGTGATGCTAAGTGTTTTTCACACACCTGTACCTGGGAAATGAATCATCCACCTATCCACTGGGGACCATTTTTCCACACACAACTTCAGAGCAGACAGAAATCTAACTCCATAAGAAAATGTTAAAAAAAGTATACCATGACACACTGAAGAATCATAGTTTACTATTTCTTTTCCATCGTTTGGCACATATCCAAGGCACATTAGAAAATTAGAAATCATAAGTTACTTTGTAGAAAAATAACCAATCCCTCCCTTCTATACATACATAAGTATTTCCAAAAACGTGCACAAAACCATTTCCTTATTACAAAGTTACTTGAAAATGTACTGAGGACAACCTTGTTTGTAGCTTTAGGCCAATAGCATAAAAAAATAACAGTATAATCTATAGAAATTTATAAAAAGTAATACACGGCAATAAATTCTAACTTAAAGTAACATTGACCTGGTTTGTGCTGCAAGTTTTGAATCTGAATCAAAAAACTTAAGGAAAGATGTGCCAAATCTACTCTCTAGTAACCATCCATGAGGTGTGTGACCTTTTAAGAGGTGTTCTTAAATTTTATTTCAGTTTTGTTGGTGGTGGAGGGGATTGAACCCAGGGCCTCACCCATACCAGGTAAGTGCTGTCCCTGAGCCCCACCCCCAGCTTGTAAGGGAGGTGGCTCCTAACAGAAAGGCGTGTCCTGGGAGCACTGCTACAGGTACACATACATGCAGTGGCCAAACGTCTGTTGGAAGAAAACCACCCAGCATTCTCCATATGCGTGTAGATGGCTCGGATGTGTTCACAAAGGTGAATGTCAGGATGGCATTTAGGCATCTCTGTTCAAGTGTTGCTTTGCAAAGGAACATTTTCCAGGTTCCATTTCCTCATTTTACTGTGACATTTTGGCGGGCCTGCACAGTACACTGAAATATCAGTTGCTTGTCCTTATCCCAGCTGAGGGGATCCTCTGGGCCCTTGGTTTGCTAATTTGTCACAGGTTTAGCACCTTGCAGTAGAAGGTGGTTGTAATCTGATGGTGCAGCCTTCCCCTGTAGCCAAGAAATCCCAATACTTAGAAACACTTCAGAGGAAGGAGCTGGACACCTGGCAGCATTTCGGTCCCTTCCTTGTCAAGTGTATTCATCAGCTTTGAGGAGAGATAAGTTTTTGTTGTATTTATTATTTTAGCCACAGAAAAGCTTTTAGGAACCTTCTGAAGACAAAGTCTCAAGCCAGTTATGTAAAAGTATACTTAGGTGTAAGCTGTATTTGTGCTGAGTGTCATCTTGTTGCGTGCTCACTTGCGGCAAATTTAGCACACTGTTGAGGCTGGGCGATGCCAGCCTCCAGGACAGACTCTGGGTCCTTGGGCACAACCGCAATATCAACTGTGTGCCTGCGCACCATTCGCCGGTTGGCTGGAGCTGACCATGTCAGTCTGGGCCCCTCCTTGGGCAGGTCATTGCTTCCTTCATCAGCCGTCTGCAGTCCGCTCTGCTCTGCTCTGGCAGGTGACTGCTTCTGTGTGATTCTTCGCCTCTCTGGCTGAAGAGAACATACAGTTCCGTTTATATGTGCACTGCTCTAAGGCCACATGACGTCAACAGCAGCCACCTTTGAGGGTTGCCATGCCAGACAACACGCTTCACACTCCCCAGGCACAGCGCCAGCTGTAGCAGCCCCGTGCTGACGATGACGTGCACGTTACACATGTCACACGCACAGTGCTTTCTGTGTTTTCGTAACTCCAGCTCCTCACAGCTCTTCCCACCCCATTACTCCCTTCACTGTCACACTTAGCAACAATTAAAACTGCAGAATTCTTTACTTTTTTGGCAGTGCTAAGGATGAAACCCAGGGCCTTATGTCAGGCAGGTGCTTCACTCTAAGCTACATCCCCAGCCCTGAAGGTGCTACTCTTTAGTAGGACAATGTACAGTACAGATTTCATTGAGCTATTTAAAAATTATTTCCAAGTGGAGAAAGGAAAATGACAGCAAAGTGGAAAGTCGTGGATAAATGATTTCTAAATATGGCATCAGTGTTTACCTAGACTGTGCTTTATGTGGCCGTCTCCCCTCTGCACTATTTAATCAATTATGAAAAGAAGTCCAACTCACAGTCTATGCTACTGTAAAGTCTCAGAGAAATGACTTGGTGTTGCAGAGAGAAGCTTATTGGAACCGATACGGTACCAAACATTTTAAACCAAATACATCTTCAAAGAAAGTGATTTGTGCTAAAGTGACTCATTTGAATATTTTAATGTCTGATGGCCTTGGTTGGAGATCTACTCCTTAACAGGAAGTAACTCATGAAGACTACCAAGAAAAAATTGTTTACCATGGATTACATTTTTAAAAGGCTTTTTAAAATAATATAAGCCAGGCTTTACTAACTCACCTCATGCAAAGAACCTTCTGTAAAATTAGGGACACTTCTATCTCTTGCTATAATCTCACTTGAAGTCCTTCCCCTAAAACCCAGAATAAACAGAATATTAACCCCAAATAGGTACTTGGGCTATTGGGTTGAAACACTGGTTGGTCACAAGGTGGCAGCACTGGGTGACATTTGTGCTGCAGATTAAAAGCTGCACATAACAGCTTCCAATGAAATAAACTGCATGGTCAAAAGCACAGACAGCAACCTAGATTTTATACTCACTTAAGCTGGCCAACTGAGTGAACAAAGTAAAACTGTCTTGTAAAAGGCTCATCTGGCAGATCGTGTATTTTTGAGTTCCCTGTAAAAGGATAAAGATTAGAAATCTTCAAAATGGCTCAAAAACAAACTTCCTGTTTTCTTTAGTTTAACAAAATACAGAAAATGAAGCATTGAATTTGCCTAAAGAAACATAGCAGATACCTATCACGTGAACCCTTGCAAGAGAAAATTGTAAATCCTTGATACACTGCCGCTCAGCCCGGGAGGACTTTGCAGCCTCAGGGCGACCAGATTGTAGGTCATGCAAATCACTGCACTGCAAACGCATAATGTGATTTGGAGCCTGGGGGTACAGCTCCGCAGTGCAGCGCCTGCCTGGCAAGTGCACAGCCCTGAGTTCAATTCCCAGCACACACACACACACAAAAGAACAAGGACCCTTTTTAACTTTCAGAAAAAAAGCTTTAGTCCCTCAGCTATTTGGTTACTGCTGTTCTAAGTACCATCAACCTGTGTGCACCTGCTGGGTTGGGATGATAGCCCAGCACTAGAGCACTGGCCTAGCTGGAAAACAAAAGGCAAACAAAAAGATTCAAAGGTAGCATTCACCTGGGTGCCCAGGGCATGTGCTTTGGCACATGAGGCACGAGAGTCTACTGGAGGTCACTCCTTGCCGTTTGGTAAGTGGAGGCCTAAACCTTCGGGCAAGCGGAGCGCATCTACCTTATGTCCTCAGGAAACATCACAGCAATCAGCCAGGAAGCCTGTGGTCCTGTATCCCTCCCAGTCCTAAATGCAATTTCATTTCACATGCACAGCTACCACCATTAGCTACCCATGAGTGTCCAAATAAGCCCAAGTGAAGAATTAAAGAAGGCAAGTCCTTACATTTCTTCCTGATCTGGACAGTCACACACTCCTTGTGGTCTGTTTCAACGTCACCATCCAGTGAGGCAACACAACTTGGTACTACTTCAAGTAACTCCATTATTTTTGAATTCTACAGTGTAAGAGGGAAAAACACAACACAGTTTTTTAGTTTTTCTGAACAGATTATTATTTATTTTCTATTTAAGTATTAGTGTGGCTGGACCAAAAAAAAAAAGCTCATGGGCCACACTGGCCCCACCCCTGGGTGCACTGAGCCAGCCACCGAGTCAGGGAGTGGTAGCATGTGCCTATAATCCCATTGCTGGGGAGGCTGGAGACAAGGATCACTACAAGCCCAAGCTGTGTAGTGAGACCCTGTACCAAATACAAAAAAAAAAAAAAAAAAAAAAGGCTCAGAAGCAACTACAAACATTTCAAGGCCATAAAACCCAGTGGTAAAAGCAACCCTCTATCTGCAGCCTGGTGATTGGTGCTCGGGGCCGCGGCTAGAACTGCTCCATGTAGCTGAGAGGTGATAGCAGAACCACCACATGACAAGTACTCAATAAAACAGTCATCATTTTAAAAAGTATTAAACTAAAATACTTCAGTTCTGTTAAAGATCACTGAAAATCAAAACTCAAGAGAACCATTGCTAAGTTAGATTTATGGGGACTTCACGATCACACCTGGATCATTTAATAGCCTTATGCGCCATCCATTCGTAGTAGAAAACTAGATGAAGATTCACTGTGAAGACAAGAACACAAAGAGCTACCGTCTCCCAAGAGATGAGGGCGTCTCACCTTTGTGCATGACGAACACCCACCGCACTGAGTGGTAAACAGCACTTCTTACAGAGCTCGAGGAGTTTGAAACCACAAATTCAACAAGCTTTTTGCACCAAGCTACAGCGACCAGTGAGAACCAGGGTGCTGTAACTCTTTACTCCCCTCAAGCACTGGCAGCATGATGAGGGTGCCTACTGGAGCCAGCCCTCAGAAAGCTACCCCTGAAAGGATGGGTCCTGGCTCCCTGAGCTGCTGGGCCCCGACTGGTGATATGAGCAGGTGTCTGGCACACCAGTTCCAAGTCTCAGGGCTGTGGCTACTGAGAATCTTATTCCAGCACTGTGAGCTGCAGGGCAGCTTGGAACCCCAGATCTTGGGCTGTCCCTGCTCACCTGTTCTGCGCAGTCCACAGCTGTGCGCTGCCGCTTGTTGAGGACATGCACCGACGCTCCATGAAGCAGCAGCAGCTCTACCACGAACACATGCTTTTCAATGACAGCCTCATGCAGGGCCGTGTTGCCCTTATTGTTAGAAGCATTGATGGAGGCCCCATGCTAGAAAGTGGGACAGCACAGTCACAAAGGATGGGACAAAATGCAAATGAAGCCTCTAGGTGGTGTGCATGTGGATATTTATGATAAAATTCTTTTCTACATCTCTGAAATTATTCTGAAAATCTAAGAAAAGGATTTATGGACAAAGACGTCCACTGCAACATTTATCATTATAACAGAAAAAAACAAACCAGTTAAGTGTACAGATCAGTAACAGTTCAAAATAAGTGGTGCATGCCTGTAATCCCAGCTACTGGGGAGGCTGAGGCAGGATGGTCACAAGGTCAAGTGTAATCTAGACAACTGAGTAAGACTTTTATCTCAAAGTTTTCCCTGGGTTCAATCCCCAGTATCAATAAAAACTTTATTTAACTACTGTGGTATATCTTACTTGACCATTAAAAATCAGGGCTTTAATAGTTTTCTATCTTAAAAGAAAAATGGTTTATTGATCTATACCATACACATTTTTAAAAGTCCATAATGAGTTGTTTTGAGCAGGATGGTTATGAATGAACCAGACTGCTCTGCCACGGACAGTGTAACATTCAGCAAGAGGAGAGATGCGTGGCGGAGACCCAAGGCCACTCGGCTTGCAGCGCAGGGAACAGTGGCTCAGCAGTGCCCAGGCCTGGCCCAGGCCTTCAGAAAAATAGCTGAAGTCCTCAGTGCTGCAGCCCTGACACAAAGCATGGTGCTGAGGCCCTCATGCCTCAGAGGGGAGTGGGGCAGAGGGGAGGCGCCCTGACCTGTAAGAGCAGGGCTGCGATTTCGTGATGGCCCCCAGAGCAGGCATAAATGAGGGGTGTGTTTCCACTTAGGTCCTTCTTATTGGGCTTCGTATTAGAGTCCAGTAGATATCTCACCACCTAGGCCAGAGAAGAGAAAGTTCAACCTTAGTTAAAATGGACAAGAAAAACTTGAAATTCTAACTCTTCTCTAAGCTTGCTGAGGCTTTTCAGACATGGCTGCCATGATAGCCATGGAGACGGGAGGGCCATCAGCTCTGAGGGAGCTGCTGGGCACCGGCGTTTCCACTTCATCTTTCTCTCTCCCCTAGGGGAGTTGGGATCACAACTCCACCTTGACAGAGCAGGGAGCTGCTGGGCATTCAGGGGAGAGGTGGACTCGGCCTGGAAGCTTACAGTGGAACTGAGAGGAAAATGGAAACAGATACACATAGGTAATTTTTCCCCAGACCACAGGATTAATCACTCCCAACTCCCCTCCTGAAGCCCTCCTCTGGGGCCAGGCCTTTATGAAGTACTGAACTGTTTAGCACAGGCATAGAGATGGTAAGGTAACTCAGCACCTGAGCACAGGAGCTAGCTCAGGAGGACACCCTGGGTCCCCCAGATGTAAACAGCCATGGAGTGGGGCTGGCTCTACCCAAGAGGACCAGAGTTCTGTGCTCTGCTGCAGAGTGGCCCCACCACACGCATCGTGCACCTCAGGATGGCAGGAAGGAGCCGTGCTGCTCACCCTGCGCCCTGACCCTCTGCACAGTGCGCCCTGTGAGTTCAGCCACAGCGAGCTTCTTGCCCGCCCCCTGAGAGACAGACCCCATACCTGAAAGTGGCCCTTCTGACAGGCCAGGTGGAGGGGCACAGCTTGGTTTGTGTTCCTGGCACTCGGGTTGGCACCATGCTTCAACAGGAGGGGAACGAGGTCTGCCCGACCATGCAGGGCAGCGACATGCAGTGGGGAAGAGCCATCCTGGTTGGTCACATTCACCCCAAGCCCACTGGCGGGAATCTTTGCCAGCTTCTAGTGCATTCAAAAGATGAAACAGAAATGTCATTAATGTCCAACAGATCAAGCTGAAAGAAGAGAGGCAGTTTGCTTTCGGTCCCTGCTCCTGTGCAAAGTGTGGGATCCCAGTGGGAACCAGAATCACATGTCTCCAGGTGAATTCTTATTACTTCAGAAAGGCGTGACATACCAAGAGATTAACTTACATTTCTAATAAGCAAGCCAGGGGGCCGGGGAAATAGCTCAGTAAAATAAGCGCTTGCCTGGCAAGTGCAAGGGCCTGAGTTCAATCCCC
>NDGN011340344.1:0-13561 GCA_002564285.1 Tympanoctomys barrerae | reverse complement strand
GCACTTGCCTGGCAAGCTCAAGGACCTGAGTTCAATCCCCAGTTCCACCAAAAAACAAACAAACAAACAAAAATCAAAGATTTTTGTTTATGATTCAGCATGGCACAACTTTTCATTTGATTACCTCCTAGAGAAAGGATCACTCATGTTCAACTCCAGCAATGGTTGAGAGTTCATCAATAATATATCTATTAAAATACAGTGTACACTTCATATAGTTCCATCATGTCACTAAAATACAATGTGAGAATGAAACAATTGGCAGAATTTTTAAAAGTTTTTATTTCTCTTAGTTTGACCTGAAATCTCTAGTAAGCCTTTCTAAAAACCTGACAGTATATCTAGCCATGTATTAAGAAGAAAATGAAAAATATCAGATACACTGTGGTTAGAATTCAGTGTTTGGACTATAACTAGTTATATTTCTTTATAATCATTACCACTCTCTAGCTTCAAAATATATGGAGTTTGATTATCTACTATTTAATATGTACACTTTTGTTTTCTTCCTACAGAAAGTAATTTATTCTTAGCATAGATTAGTGTTTACTTATACAATATATTGTTTTCTATATGTGTGTAGTATATATGCATATTCTTTTTATTTAATTTATTTATTAGCATGATAAATTTAAAATGGCACTTTTAATTGAAATTTAAAGTGTACATTAAATTAATAGTGGCTCAGTCAATAACTTTGTACTAGTCACTGGTACGCTCATGGATAAGAGAGAAGCATCTTTCATTGGAATTCCATGTTACGCATTTCTTGAAAAAGCTCATAAATTTCACAGTCAGTGATCCTGCCCTTCATGATGGTAAAGAGTGTAGATGTAATATGGTATGAATACTTCTGTCACTTTTCCTCTGGTGGAGAGTTTTATTGTTGTCTTTACATATTCTTTAAAAAGTTACACTAAAAGTATATATGTAAAGTTACATAGTAGCACCAAAGAAAGCATGAAAAGGATTTATAATGAATTATTTCATTATTAAAATTTATTTTAACTTTCTTTTATGTATTTAGTACAGGGTCTATATGGTCACACTACACAGATCAGACTTGTAGTGATCCTCCTGTTTTTAGCCTCCCAAGTGCTGGGATTACAGGCTTGTACCACCACACCCAGTCGTAATCATCATCTCAGTGTGTCCCAGGGGCAGGGATGACATGGTAAGCTGGGAATCGAACCATGGTCCCTGTGTCTGCCTAAGCCAGCACTTTAATCTGCTGAGCTATCTGGCCGGTCCTCATAATGAATTATTTCAAAAAAAATTGTTTGCCTATCAATTGCTTATTGTTAAAGAAAAACTCTATTTTGTTCTTGCCATACACAAACCCCTTCAGTTTTTAGCTATCACATCCTTAATTGGTAATTATGCATTGTTGCATTATTGAAAAGTGTTTTTATAACTTTGGTGAGTGTAAGGAGACAATAATCTCATATCACCTGTGGTAATAGACACAAAAGTTATTTTCTTTATATTGTTATTGGGCTGAATCTCCTGAGATATTAGCGTACATTGTTGATGCTACAAAGTATGCAGCAAAATATATATAGTTGTCCCAGGGCCCAGAAGGAGTTTTTCACTGTCTATCTCTCAGAGAATGTCATGTCACCTACTCATTTGGGACCTTGCATGTACCATATTACTCACCATTATCAAGAAGTAAATATTTTTTATTTCAGTGACTGCCTGCAGGGAAAACTTGTGAGTTCTAGAGTGTGATATAGTATATTAACAACCATCAAAAAGTAAAATAAGCTTTAAGTGCAATATTTCATTTAGTTTGAAGTTACCTCATGAAATCTAGAGAATATGGTTGAAGGAATTACTTGATTTACTTTTTGTATTTTAATTTTGGAGAAATTTGACAAACCCAATTAACAATCAACAGGGCTGTCATTTCAGTCTGACCTTTAGAATGGTTACAATATAGAAAATGCTCTTCTTACAAGTGCCTGAAATTTAATTAAAGTAAATTTAGACAATGCACTACTAATATCTAGAGATCAGTGTGGGATACAAGTAACTATGAAATGAAATGAGGAAATATTTTAGAGAGGTTGCTCCTAGTGAATTCATTCTCTGGGTATAAAATAATTTCTAACAAAATTATTTCTTTTAGTTTGAATGCATAATACATTTAAAGTAGTACCTTGTAAATGAATTTTTAATAGCGAAAAATGTAGTAGTCATAAAAATGTTATAGGCTGAGTTTTGAGCATTTGAGTTCCCTTAGAGTTGTAAGTACACTTGGACTAATAAACTAGATCTATGTCAAATTTTGGAAACACACACTTCACTTACAAAAACAAGTATATATGTTATAAGAAATAAACATAATTGTTAATTTTATGTTTAGACTTATTTACCTTGCTTAAGTTTAAAGAACTTGTCTACAACGGAACATAATCAAAAGTTGAAAATCAAAGAACTCTCCTTTAATCATTGAATGTACTCATGCACCACACTGTAATTTATATAACTTACAACTATGTTTACTCACTGTTTGATAAGATTTCTAAAGTGATATTTATAAAATCCTTTAGTCCCTCCATATTATAAGGTCATTTTGTGTAAATAGCTGCTGAGTTTTCCTATAATTCCTTTTCAATTTCAAATAAAAATGTGCATTTTCCACTTATGTATAAAATGAAGGAACAAATGGGTGTGTGAAAATTTCACTTCCTTAGAAAACAACTTGGTGATTTAGTCTACATATTCTTCTTGGAATGGCCTAATAGTAGGTATACATTTTTGGCATTTATTCCAAAATCTGTATCAAACTCTTTCATAGTCTATTTTGCAAGTGAGAATAAACAGAATCTTAAAGCAGCCAAGCTTCTTGTTTACAGCATACCTTCCAAGAATAGGGTGATAATTTTGCAGAATTCGCAATTTGGTGGAAGTTTTTACATAAAAAGAAAATGTACAATATAGGTTTGTTGGTTACTGTTATTACAAAGAAAAGTATGGAACAAATGACTATGTATGTTTTTACAAACTACTGAAAGATATAAAGGTATCATTCCCCCAAACATTCTAAACACAAGTAATTTTGCTATGAGGTGAACAATGTCACTAGATCATCAGCATACTATTGAGAATCATTGCTCTGCACTTTCCAATCTACAGCAATATGTGCTGCAATGATGAAGTGAAAAATAAACAAATGATGTATAAATACATTCTTCTGAGTTATTGGTAGCTAATGCTATATAAATAAATGTAATTGGGACTTTCAGTTTTTGAGCAACAAACTCATTGTTTTTACATTAGGCAGCATGTGGGTTGGAGGTGATAAATGGTAATAAATAGTAGTCATTCATTTACATGAATGACATTTTAAAAGACTTCATCTTAATCTACTTACCTAAGATTACTTATATTTTATTTTATTTTATTTTTGGCAGAACTGGGGATTGAACTCTGGCCCTTGTGCTTGCCAGGCAAACACTTATTCTACTGAGATATCTCCCCAGCCCCTAGTCTTATCTTTTAAATTGGAAGTTGTTCTTGACATCAGTTCAGATAGGCTAATTGACCCCCAAGTTTTCACAAAATCTGAAATAATTTTAAATGTAGATAGTGGTTCATGGGTTACATGAAGTAACAACCAAGCAATGTTTCACTTTCTGTCAGGTTTTCAAGAATTTTATTTTTCTCTCAGGTTTACTAATTTTTGTTCTTATGATTGATAATTCATCTCATGAAATATAAGAAAACATGACTTAGTGAAAAATCCTTATTTTCTTTATTAACAAGTACCTTTATTCATTTTCCTATGTGCTTTTTTTCTTAGAGATGATCTGTGCTTTATTTATATTGATGTCACATAAAAAATAGTCATACTGAGTCACAATTTCTCTACGATTTCATTCTCTGAAGATTTTAGCTGTTGTCCTGCTATCTTTCTCCCTCCCCTACCTTGCCACAGATCTGGGTGATGTAAACAACCTTGAAGTATTCATTGGTTGACTTCTGGTGCAGCCATTCTGCAGTATTGCCACGTACTTCTCATCAACTCCTAGGGCTCCAACTCTGAAATACAGTACAGGACATGGCAACGGTACAACCACTGTCAGAACGGAACTTCTTTCTTTCACTTTCATTTAAATTCTCTCTCTCTCTCCTTTCTATCCTTTCCCTTTGCTTCTTTTTCTTCCTCCCCTTACCCACTTAATAAAGTTTTGCTTTTCCTTCTCATGGGAAACTTGGTGCTTTGATCCTGTCAAACTGTTTTCCCTTTATGTCTACCTTGATTTATAACCCATTTTCATTCTCCACCTCAGCAAAATTCTCTATTGTAAGTGGTTCTTGTGTGTGTTGCAAGACATTTAGGACCCTTGAGTTTGCTTTAATGTAACAATATCCCCCTTCCAATTGTGACAATCAAAAAAAATCCCAGATATTGTCAAATGTCCAGTGGGAAACAAAATTTCCCCTTATTGAAATTCATAAAGGACATCAAGCAGCACTGAAAAAGTCTTGCTTGTATTCCTGTCTGTATTTATCCACAAATTCCCGGACACATGTCAGATTTTAAACTCCCAATAGTCTAGTTTTTTTATCCCTGTTTCTGGGATCTTTCACTTCATTTGAGAAATTTGCATAATAATTTTAACCTCATTGCTGTCTAGCAATCTTTTCTTGTTTCTCTAAGTTTTGTTCTCCTATTTTCTACAGTATCTGTTTTCCTATCTACCCATCCTTCTAGGATCCCCACTTAGTCACCTCTTCATCTATCTGGTACTGCAAGAAAAAACAATAAGACCACCTGCAAAACAGAACACACCAAAGCAAGACAAAACTCTCAAATTTCTTCTCTTTAGCCCTAAAAGATATCTACCTATCTCTTCATCTTTCTCTCCCATTAGAGGGGAAGAATGGGTTCCCCTAGACGCATATGCAAACTCTAATCCAGACCTCTTTTTGTTTCTTTTAATTACCCTTTCAATAACATTCAGACAATTACAAGTATGTCTGCACTACACAGTTTCTTTTACTAATTATTTAAATGGTTCTGCCTTTCTTAAGAGGTTTCTAACTTCAGAAAAAGTTAAATTTTGTTGACATTACTTGAATTCCATTGAATATTCCTCCAAGAACCTGTTAAATCTGAGAAGCCTTCAAATTCTCTAGCTGATATCTTGTGATTCATTGACTATTAATATTCACCAAACCCACCTTCCCAGAACTGCACTAATTATCATGTGATATAAAATATGAGTATTTTTCAACTTACCCTGGGTTTATATACTGATAAACTCGTCAAAAGTTGAAAATATCACTAATTTGAAACTGAATTTAATTATTAACTTACCAAACATTATAGCTTGGCCTTGCTTTACAGACTTTTTACACTGTAAAACTGAAGAGTTTAGCAATCACTATAGGTCAGGGACTGTCTACTTAGCATATTTCAAAACTATAATATTTTCATAAGCTTTTTTTTTTGCATTTTAAGGAAGGGTCTACAGGGTGTTCAGGGTCTCACTACTAGATCGGACTTGTAGTGATCTGCCTGTATACAGCCTCCCAAAAGCTGGCATTACAGGTGTGCACCACCACACCCAGTCTCAATTGCCATCTCAGGGTGCTCCAGGGGCCAGGCCAGCATGGCAGGCCCAGGGATTGGAACCCCATCCCTGCGCCTGATTGCAGGTACTTTAATCCATTGAGCTATTTGGCCAGTCCTTTCCATACACTCTTAAGCAGTGAAAATATGACTAAATAGAGACAACCAATGGTGTAATGTGGAAGATTAAATTAGTCAATCAGTAAAGAAATTAGAAGCAATAAGAGTTATTATGAAATGTTTATTTATTTCATTACCAATTTTAATGCTATAGTATAGTATATTGTGTAGTACTCTGATCTTATATTCATAGAGCTGTTGTTTATTGATTTTTTCCCTTTCAAGTGTAGCTTATGAATCAGATCTTTGTGCTTTGTTTATTTTTAATGTGAAGTCATCTTAATATTGGGGGGAGCAATTGTACAACAACTTCTTAATTATCTTCAAAGATTTCTCTAAAATTTAACTTTATTATTTTTTTCTTTAAAGGCCCTTCATAAAAAATAGCTATTGCAGAGAATTCACTATGTATCATGCACACTTGTCAAAGACCTCTCATTTCATCTTTGTTACTTTATTGTTTAAATGTTGTTTTTGTATTCTAGGGATGAGAGAAATAAGCCTGGGTGAATCCATATTGTATCAGAAGCCAAACAGTAGACTGTTAAACCAGAGAAAGAATAAATTTTTCTCCTGGTCACTCCTCTGTTTAATGTCTTTCAAATGGCATTCTTTCTATAAGGATAGAATACCAATATGTCACTTACGGTAGAAATGTCTGCAGTATAGTGACTACATTGTCTCTAGCCTTATGTTTGGTGCTTGTACTGGTTGTTTCAGCCACAGTGAATGTTTCCACACTAACAGAATGTTTCTCACCCATAGGGTTCTGCTTCTTTTTTGAGGAGCAGGCCCCCTCCTACTAAATGTAAAGTCCTTATAGCCCACTCCAACTCATTCTAGAACAGGTGACTTCAGATGGTTTTCCAAATCCACACTGGGTTTGCTAGCAGTTTTCTCCATTTCAGGAACATACTCATCCTCTAATCATCATTTAACTGTCTTTGTGCCACACCTGATTAGCTTTCTGAGAACATATCACACATTTCATGCCAAAAGCCTTGGAATATTTTGCTACCTAAGAGCATTGGTTGTACCGATGGGGAATATTTTCTAACCTTTGTTTTATCTTTAATCAATATGAAATTTCTCTTTTATATTTATAAGTTGATTTTGTTCATATGACAGCCTATGACTAGGATCAGGTTTCACTTTTTTCCGACAATTAAAGTTTTGGACTTATAGATAAAACTCCATGTTTTCATGTGGGGATGGGAGTCATATCAGCCTTCTGAGTTTTACTTCATGACATCTTTGAGTTTTTTTTCAAAAACTATTTATGGATAATTATATTCCACCAGGATATGAAAGCAGGATCTTCGGGTAATTTACAGGGATGAAAAACCTGGAGACATGTGTCTTATCCCTAGTCTGGAGGTATTTATTTACATGCCAAAGGGTAAGAACCAAAAATTGCACACTTGCAGGAAAATATTCTGGTCTTAGGGAGGGTTGTTTCTCTTCTTTGTGGACAAAGAAAGCAACAATTGTGCTAATAACAAGATTTTTAATTTCAAAACTTTTTAAAATTTTTTTTTGTGAGTGATACTTGTACATATCAGTCTCATTGCACTACCCTAGAGTGGAGAAAGGAATGGTGTGTGAGAAACTGATGTAGGTAACTGATAACAATATGCCAATTCCAAAATTCTCAATATAGCAACAAGTGCAAATTTTAATTCAAATTTGGGGTATGTAGGCCACGTTGTCATTTCCAATACTTTCCTGTATAAATGTTTATAATTAGTCTCACTATTCTCTCTAAAATTAAATGAAAATTGTTCCTATCTTATGCTTCATGTAGAAAAGTTCTCAGAATCTTAAAGAATTCTAATTTTGTCACAGTTTATTTTAAAAGAATTTAAAATTGCAGCTGAATCATGTCATAATTTAAAAACATTACCTGTGTATTTTAATATCAAAATTCAGTTCCACTACTTTCAAAATCTATCATTATTAGCTTAATAAAAGAGAATTAAGCAATTCTACTTTTTGTTAAATTTAAATTTTAGGAAGATTTTAAATATTGTGTTCAGAATTAGCATATTCTGTTAACAATGAAAAGTTGTAGTAATTGTATGGTGAGCATTCATTTGAAAATATGTAAGTTATTCACTGGGAAGGCAACATACTATGACATTCCATAATATCTATATCAATGTGTAAATTCAGGAAATAAACATCTATATAATCCTATAATATATAATCTTATAATATGCATATAAAATAGATATATAATATCAAAATGTTCATTAAAAATTACTTCATGCATTTAAATTCTTTTACTTAATCTTATAATCTACTAGGAGAGACTATGTAAAAACCTGTGAGGAATTCATAACCACATGAAGACAGTTCTGCCAGTGCACTACACCCTTAGACCTTGCTTAATACTTGTTAGTGAGAAACAGACATTTTATCAAGGAGGAAGATTGCACTGTGGACAAAAGGCACTGTCAAGTATCACACAAGGGATGTGTTACATTTGAGTAGACCCCAGGGCAGGGACCCTAACAGGGAAGGAGGCCAAGGGTAAGCACAGGATTTTGGGAACTCTGTGAAGTGAGAAGTGGAAGACCAATAGACCAGGAACAGAAGAGTCTCCTTGCAAAGGAAGAAAAAATGGCATCAAGTTGTTGACTCTGACAACAGAGAACTTGGGATTGATTTCTAGAAAAAGAAAAATTTGTACTCAGTGCAGCCACCCACAACCTTTCGGTGTCACGACACTCTTTGTGCTTGAACTTTTCTTCCACTCTCTGCTTCAGTGGTTTGTTTTGAAGTCTCATCTGCGCAAGTCTCCTGCTGCAGGGCTGCAGGGCTGGACTCCTGAATTCTTTCCATCATAGATACAAGCCACCCACTGTATTGGGTAAAAGTGAAGATATGCCTGAAGGGGAATGATTTATGGAAGCCAAATTAAGGAAAGAATATATTAAATAATCATAATAAGTAATTATGATTTTAGAAATTGAGGTATTTTAATAGTCTGGAATTTCTAGATTTACTATTTTTGCATTTTAGTTTTTGTTTTTTCTTTCTCACTTAAAACATTTTTTACTGGGTTCAATCCCCAGTTCTGCTAAAAAGACCAAAAAACAAAAACAAAAAACAAACAAACAAATAAAATTAAAGTACACTTTAAAAAAGTAATTTTATCAACATGTTAAATCTTTTGTTGGAAGTGGGCATGATGGCACCCACCTGTAATCCCAGCAGTCAGGAGGTTGAGCAAGGAGGATCTCTTCCAGTATAAGACCAGCCTGAGGGCAACAAAAGTGAGCACGAGGACAACCTGCACTGTATATTGAGACCCTGTCTCAAAATAAAAAATAAAATCTTCTTTTGTTGTTGCTTATAAGATACTGCTTCCAAATAGCTGAGTCACTGATTTCATGTATATTGCAGAGCTTTAGTTTCAATTATTATATAGTCTTTGCAATTTTCTAAATTTAAAAAGAGTTTGATTCACCTAAATAATACCCTCCTTTCTAGGTACTTTAGTACAGGATATACAGGGTCTCACTACACAGATCAGACTCATAATGATCCTTCTGTTTTCAGCCTCCAGAGCACTGGGATTACAGGAGTGCACCACTACACCCAATCTCAATCACCATCTGGGCGCACCCCAGGGGTAGGACCAACACAGCACACCAAGGATCAGACCACCCGTCCCTGCATCTGCCTAAGCAAGCATTTTAATCCAAAAGGCTATCCGGCCAGCCTAATAAAATCCTTTTATGTCAAACTTGAGTTTTTCAAGTATAAAATTTTTATTAAGGTTTTTTTTATCACAATTTCATCTATTTTTTTTATTTTTCAAAGTTATTTTCCATGATTTTTCTCCCCATGGGGAGGTATATTAAATGAGTATCCTCTCAAAGAAAGACATTTAAAGTGAAAGCAATTGTCTTAAAAAATACACATTACAATGAAATTATGAATATTATCACACACATTCTTTTGGTATTAAGAATATATGCATTATAATGAGAGAAAATACACAGAATTTATCTTATACAACTATTCTAGGAAATGCATTTATTTTTTGACTAAGCTGTTCTGCTTTTAAGCTTTTGGATTTATGCTTCCCTATTGAGGGCAAGGCTTGTCACACACAAGTGTCCCCTTTTTAATAAATTAATGCTAAGCTTGCTTAACTCCTTGGGGATGTAGTTTTGGCAGAAAGGAAATTGGCCTTGTTTATTGTTTTTCTTTCATTGCCCTGAGTGGATTTTCACGCTTGTGAAAATAAGATACTGACAGCAAAAAGAATGAAAGGAGGAGGAAAGTGGACACACTTCCTCCTCTAACTCTGCTAAGACCATCTTACCAATAAGTGACTTTCCTGGCCTTGGAATCTCCAACCTCCTGAGTGCAGAAAATTAGGCTGACATCTGAGGAAGCCTAGGACAAGGACAGCTGTCCTACAGGGGGGACCAAACCAAGACTGGTAAACCAATTTTCACTTGTGAACAATGCCAGAATTCAGCCCGTATGTCTCCTATGGTGAAGCACTGTAGTGCGTCATTAACCCACTGTGCCACTTAGCAGCTTCCCTCTGCTTGCTGCCTTGTGAATTAACATCTCAGCTTCTACCACACCAGACACCAGGCTTATTTCTGCTAGGAGGGCTGCTGGATGAGTAGCAGTTCTCTTAACAGGGGATCAGAGCATAGCTCTTTCAAATTTTCAGCTGAAAGCAATAGCAATTTGCCATCCAGTCCCATCTTATCATCATCATTAGGATGGGAAATCACAATCTGAAGGCGCTTGCAACCCGCTGTCACCCTGATATCTTATAATTTTAATATGTAATACTGTGCTTAATAATTAATGGCTTCAACACTGTAGGTGGGATCTGAATTTGCTTCTAAAAAAAGAAATCCCTCTGAGCTATAATATTTGAGACTCCAACATCTTATGAAGTTTCTCCTCAATCAGCCTCCTTGCCTTCTTATTTAAATGATCCGCCATATAATGAATCTGGATCAAAAGCTACAAGTTTAAAATATACAACAAAAAGCTGCTTCTGGGTGAAGAGTTTGGATCCAAATCAAAATGCTTCTGTGGCCTGGCCATTATCACATGCAGTTAACTGCTGGGAAATACTGATGTTCAAAAGATATGAGGGGAAAAGGCACCTGCTTTCTCACGCTGGTTCCTGTTTGTGGACTTCATAAAAATGCAAGGCAGCATATGCAAAAATTGTATAGAAACACCATTCACATGGTAATTCTTTTGTGTTTGAATAATTTCTTTTCAGGTGCTGGACTGAATACCAGACTCTGGGAAGATTTGAACATCTCCCCTCCTTAAGTTTTTCCTTGATCATATTTTGATGTCTGGCTCACTTTTGTTTTCAATCAAAGAAGATTACTTTGTTGGGTCTTAAGAAAGGAGATATTGCCATTGGGTGTTCCTGAATCACAAGTTGCAATGTGGAGAAGTCTGTTAGCTTCTGTCAGATGAATATTACTGAAAGTGTTGCCAGAGAAGAAACTACAGTTCTTTCAGCCAAAATCTTTCTACTAAAAACTGCTTAACAAAAATGTTTGGGTAGACAGGAAACCTTGCATGAATCAGGCCTATTGTAAATTTAAAGGATACTTCCCTTAGAAAGTTCCAATTATATTGTGTTTTTTTTCCTATAATATTCATTACACTGGCTGCTTACTCCAATAATCTGTACCTTTCTGATGTTTAAATTTAGAAACTATAAATGGACTTCCCTGTCATTGTGCTAAACTTCCTGTCCTGAGCATGCAGCTGGGAGCATGCTTTGTCACATTCTGTGATTTCTACTGGCTATTCACTGCATGGGAAGGACTCCTGAGATCTTGAAGCCACTCAATGAATTGAAAAGAAATCAAGGCATGCTTACCAGAAAGGAACTGTTCAACTTGCAGTCAGAAAGGCACAGCGTACCCGATCCACCTGTGTGGGGCTACCAGGAACGAGCCTGTTGACAGGCAGGCAGTGGGAACCAGTGGTCTTCTTGGACAGGGCTCAGCTGGAAGAAGCCAAACATAGTGACCAGACCCAAGCCAGGTCCAGTCAGTCAAGTTCGAGTTCTGTACTTCTAAACCTGGTGAGCTCAGGCATACTGCTGGGACCAGGCTAGCCAAGACCAAGTTCCAGACTCACAGGATCATCTTTGCTATACAGATGTGGCAGCAAATAGCTGGGATGAACTAGTCTGTCTGGAAGACTCAAGGTGCAAGAAGGGGAGGTAACCAAACAGAACTCAGGAAAACTAATTTAAAAACAAATTTCCAATTTAACATCTGTTTTGTTGTACAGAGGTAATGTTTGCTGTAAAAACCCACTAGCTATAAAAGTTTGTTAATTTGTAAGTTTTAATAGCTGTTATTAGTATTGCTAATTGTACTACTTTCAATAGGAAGCCATGTATGCCTTATCGACATGTATTCCTTTGGATAATAATATCAGGAGGCGGTTGAGTAATAACCTCACCAAAGCCCTACACTAAAGGACTGAGGACAGTGCCAAACAGAAACCAATATCTCACTCTCAATAAACACATAAGCTAAACATTGTGACACACACATAATAAGAATTTCTGACACAGGAGAGATACCAAAAAAACAGACTCTTTACATAGAGGTTCTGATTGCATTAATACAGTTAGCTACTATCAAACTTTCACAAAAAGATATCACAGAAATCAAAATAAAGAGTGCTCTGTGAAATAGAAAGTGACAAAAAGAGCAAAATGTATTCTCAGGCCATGAGTCTACCCAGAGCAAACCAAGGAGATATCAGCATAGAATGAATTTGAAGTCACATACTTGAAATCACTGAAATAACAGCAATGGAAGTAAAGAAACAACAGCAGAACAGTATAGAGCAAATCAAATCAGAAACAATCTCACAGGTACAAAAATAAATAGTAAGTATAATGCAAGAATTACTAAGCATTTCTAAAGAAGATATTGATAACATATGGGGGACAATAGAGAAATGATGGAGACCCTGAATGATCAATATAGGAAAAAAATAGAGTGCATGAAGCAGTTTCAAAAAGATATACCAGATACTAAAAACTTGATTGAAGTTTGGCCAATACATTTGAACTAAAGTAAAGATAGACTTTCACACATTGAAGACAGCATTGCAGCTAGTGAAAAGATAAGGAAAGATCTCTTAAAAACAACTAGGATTCAGGAAATAATTATTCAGTACATACAGGAGGATGCAAAGATGAACTACCTAAGATTAACAGGCATCAATGAGAAAGAAGGGGACAAAACAAATGACACAAAAATAATATGGGCAGTAGTAATAACAAAAACTTTCCAAATATGGGAAAACAATTTGATATTCAGGTAACTGAAGCATATAGAACTCCAAATAATATAACCTAATGGAAACTACTTGCAGACATATAATAATCAAGGTGCTGGAAATTCAACACAAGAGCAATATACTAAAACCTGCTAAAGAAATGAAACAGATAACATTAATAGGAAAACCCATCAGAATATCAGCAGATTTCTCCTCAAACACCATCAAGTCCAGGGCTGGGCAGATAGCTCAGTAGGATAAACACTTGCCTGGCAAGCACAAGAGCCTGAGTTCAATCCCTGGTTCTGCCATTAAAAAAAAAAAAATCAAGTCAAGTAGACCATGGAGCAAAAAATTTCAAGTCTTATAAGAAAAAAAAAGAATCTCAGCCCAGATTCATATAACCAGCAAAACTATCTTTCAAGTTTAATGGAGATGTGAAAAACATTCATGACAAAAATCAACTAAAGAAATTCATAATGACAAAGCCAACCCCACACAGAGTACTAAAAGATACTCTTTTTTTTTTTTTTTTTTTTTTTTTTT
>NDGN011340329.1:0-11524 GCA_002564285.1 Tympanoctomys barrerae | reverse complement strand
TTTTTTTTTTGCTCTGAATGCCTTCAGGGCAGGTTTGGCTGGCTGGAGTTGTGGGGATCAAACTCCAGCACCCTGAGGCTGACAGCTTTGTGGAAGCAGCCACTTAAAGAACTGAGCCAGGGCCGGGCCCCCGTCCAAGCCTTAGTGTGACCCGATCGTGATGAGACAGCACAGGAACTCCCCGCCTTGGGCTGGAGTCCTGCTCCGCCTGCTCCCAGGGACACGTGGACCTGGCAGGGCACTGGTCACTGACCACGTGATGAGAAATAAATATTTGATTTGCTGAAGGCTGACTGACTGGGACCAAAAGCAAGTTTATTGACTTAAGTATGTATTTCTGTAGTTTTCCATTTGGCCCCTCCACGTTACCTTCCCAGTCTGAGGTATGGCGTTTTTCATTATCCTGGCCACATTCGCAATGGGAAGATAAATGTCTTGTTCTCTGAAGCTTTCTTTTGAACCATTTGTGTCTTCATGATCATTCATGCTGTCTTCTGTATCTACAAGGGACAAAAGCATGCCGGCTTTAAAGTTTCACATAATTTTTACTCTGATTAAAAAATATCTACGGTACATGCGGTGGTGTGCAAACCTTCCGGCTCACGCTTCCTGCTTTCTAGGAGCAGGACAGCAGTTCTGTCCCGAGATTTCTCAGGGCCAGAACTGATCCAGAACCGATCCTCCTCGTTAATTTCACACCTCCCTCCCAGGTCTTCAAGAAGCTCGGCCTCCCTCGCCTCTTCCGAAGGGCCTGTGGGTTCCTAACCCCGCACGTGCTTCTCAGGCCTTTTCTCTGATTCGCTTCGCAGTTCCTTCTTCTTCTCCTTTCCCCATGAAGACGCTGCTGCCCGACCGCCAGGGCCTGGACAGTCCGCGCCACGCTCCGCAGACCTTGCTGGACTCCGAGGCTGGTTGCCGAGCGGGGTTCCCGAGGCTCTCTGCCAGCTTCGTAACTGTAACCCTCTCGAGGAGTTCGCTTGACGTCCCACACAGACTGCGAGAGCCAGACTCACGCATTACCGGCCCGGCTGTGTCCCTCATGGAACTGCGTTTAAACGAAGCCACAGGAGTGAGTGGCCCAATGCTTCTCATAAAGCGTGAACGTTCAAGCTATAGAGACTTACACACGGTGATGGCTCCCACGGAGCCCACAACACCCTCTCGGCCACGTGTGGCCCAAACACAGGACCCGCAGCTCCCGACAGGCAGAGCACTGAGGCTTGCTCGATTCGTATTTTTGTGTGTTTAAAATGTTACAACTGTTTTAGGATGAAACACGAATCCTTTTACCACAACTTCCAAAATATCTTTTCATTCTTAATTTCTCAAATCAAAATGCCACCAAAGTTAATTATTTCTGATCAGCCGACATAAGACTACAAATTAAGTTTGTACCTAAGTACTAGATGAACAGCAGTTTAATTCACCCTTCAAAGCAACATTTTATTTGCTGAGTCCACTGAGTAAGAATTTCTCCCATTTAATACTTAATAGTACGTCAGTAATAAATTTTTAAAGAAACCACGCCAGCTTGCCAACAGGCAGGCTCGGGAGCCATCTTCCTCATGGACTGAGCTCTCCCAGGCCCAGCAACAGTGGCCGGGCCAGGTGGCCGTCCGGGCCAGTGTCCACGCTCCCCTGCTCTTACCGTCGTGGGGCTGGATTACGTAGTGACTCCCTCCGATGTAGTCTGCAGAAATCCCTAGCTGCGACGCGTCTGTGGTGGAACTGTCGCCGTCCATCTAGGGGGAAAGAGGCCTTTCAGTGCTCCTCACGCGTGCGCACAGCCTTCAGTCCACCTGGAGGGCACCGTGTATTTCTTGATCTGGGAGCCCATCTTTCATAGTGGCAAGGCGAGCGCAACGCGAGCCAAGACGAGGCGACGCCTCTAGAGCACGGGGCGCTGTCCAGCTGCATCACTGGGAAGAGGGCACCGGGCGCTGTGACCTGCACCCTGCTCTCCAAGGCCGAGCAGAGCCACGGCTGCTGGGCAGTGCCATGCACGCCCAGCAGCCTCGTTTCGTCTGCTTCCACAGCGCAGCGAGCTCCCGAGCCCAACTCAGGAGCACCACCACCTGGGCACCCAAGAGCCCCCGCTGAGTCGGAGCTGAACGCCTCTCCCTGGCCCTTGAGAGAAAAAGAGGTGGCACCAGGGAGGTGACGCTTGTACGACAGACCACCGACAAGGGACAGTTGAAGTGTCTACTTAAAGGAAAGTACATTTAATTTTGTGGAGAGCCAGGAGAATTCCAAAAAGGAAAATCTGCAAAAAGTGAGTGTCAGTGCTCAGCTGCACATTGCCGACAGCAGCTCCAGAAGGCTTTGGCTTTGCAAGCCCTACTGCTCGGAGCAGCAAGGGACCGGCGCTTGGGAGGGTGCCAATGAACATTATGCCATCTGAACGTGAAGCACGGCAAAACCTAAGCGGGCTGCACAGTACACGTGCTTGGGTCAGAGACGGCAGAGACACTGCAGTGGGGCCAGCACGACGGCCTGGGCGCCAGCACAAGCTCAATGCCACTAACTGCATGTTCAGTCCTTACGCAATACTCCGTTATACACCACCAGCTAATTCTCCATTTCTGTTGGATTTCTACTTACTACTGAAGTGCCGCGCTAGTTTCCAAGTCTCCAATAACACAGCTTTTCTTCTGCTGACTTTGATGTCTAATTTTCAGATATAGATTTACTACCACAATTTATACAGTTGCTTTAATGGGGGAATAACACAGAATTCATAGGTCTTTAATAGTCTGTGGGAGGGTCTGGGGAGATGGCTCAGTAGAATAAGCGCTTGCCTGGCCAGCGCAAGGGCCTCAGTTCGATCCCCGGTTCCACCAAAAATAAATAAATAAATAAATAAATAAAAATGAATAAATAAATATTCTATGGGAGCACTGGTGACTTCTTGGTAATACATAAGAAGCACACACATTCAGGGAGCCTGCTCTGACTCTTCTCTTCTTACAGCCTGGGTCCAGACGTCCCCACAAAGCCTCACAGGCTCTTAGGTGGGGCTTTCCAGAGGCGGTGGGTATAGGGATGTGAACACAGACACTGTATCAGCCCACTGACTGGCTAGCATAGTTCGGCTATGGGCAATGGTAAGCTTTACCCTGAGTATGGACGGCACCAACCATCAGGCTTGTAGCACGGAAGGAGTATACAGGAAAAGGACAGAAAGGCTGCCGCTGCCTGCTGCTCCCTGCTGCCGCCTGCCCTGCAATGCACCGTTTCTCCTCTGTCGTGCCACCCTGCCCCGGAGCCAGCTGAGGATGGCCTAAAGCCTCTACAAACTGTGAGCCAAAGTAAACCCTTCTTCTTTTAACTTGCGGGGGTCATGTATTTTGTCCCAGCACTGAGAAAGTAACTAAGACACCTACTGACCCCAACACAAGCACTCTGCGCAGTTACATGTACTTCTGTTCAAAAGGCACACACAGTATCGCCATCCCATCCTACCCTGACACAGATGGATACGAGCCATAACCCAAACACCAAGTACTCTTTTTAAGCCCCAAATAAAAGCAACACAGGGAGAGAAGCTTTCCAAGGATGCGACAGTGGATTTACGAAACCGGAAAGGATGGTCTGTCAGGGTACCTGGGAGGTGACTGGTTTCATAATGACCCAAGGAAGATAAGGTACAGGACACAGGACGGGTGTGTTGTTTCCCAGAAATGAACCTGTGTTTTTGCAAGTGGGGATCAGTAACAAATTCTTTATTAAATCAGTATCCAGAGCCAGCAGTCTGAAAGTTATTGATGGGTAAAGAAACTTCACATCTGGGAGATGAACAAATTTCAACATACTAAAGGCAAAAACATTTAGGTGTATCTAGAAAAGCAGTAAGATTATAATCTCAATTAACAGTATTCACCTCTCTAAACAAAAGCATTTCCTCATAGAAAGCTGCTCAGGATGGCGTAAGGCGGGCAAGCTGCTGTACACGCTGGCTCTCACGCTGCCACCTCTGAAGAGAAGCCACTCATTTTCTGCTTGTTGTATGTTTTTGGTTCTGCAAGCTTTAGCTTTTCTGTCATTTCACAACCTATATTCTTTTCCTTTCTTTCTACCATTAAAATTCTGCCCCGTCCAGCTTGGTCTTGAAGGCCAGTGCTCCCTATCCTGCTGGAATCCTGGCAATGTAGCCCATTCTGCAACCTCACAACTAGCGTTCACTTTCTGAAGCCCTAGGGGCTGAGAGATAGCTCAGTAGAATAAGCACTTGCCTGGCAAGCACCAGCTCCTGAGTTCAATCCCTGGTACCAAGAAAATAAAAAAAAAAGAAGCCCTACAGCACGTGTTCTACAAACCAACCCGACTTTAACTCTTAGGACATGTCAGCTGCTCTCCTCTCCTATGTGTAAGGAATGGTGGGGAAGCTTGTTAGGTACATTCCAAAGGTTTTCCCCCCAAGTCTTAAAGCCAGGAGTGGTGGTACACACCTGTGATCCCAGGATTTGGAGGCTGAGGCAGGAGGATCGTTGTGAGTTTGAGATCAACCTGGGCTGCAAAGTGAGCTCAAGTTCAGCCTGAACTGCACAGCAAAACCCTGTCTCAAAAAGACCAAAGGGGGGAACGCAACAACAAAAAATCTCCCTATAAGTACCATGGTGCAGAGTACAGGCCATCTTCAGTCCCGCTGAGTGACACGCAGCATCAGCCCTGCGAGGAGCAGTCCTATACTAGGTGCAGTCAACACTGCAGATCAGGTCTCTGTCCCCATGCCATGGGGACAATAAAAGCTGTGTAGGGAGGCAAGGCTGGGATGAGCCAAGACAGGGTACTGGAACCCCATCGACGGCCAGAGGCCCGGCTGAGCTTAGAGCTACAGAAACACTGCAGGGCTGCCACCAAAGTCACCACCATCCACCAAACCACTGCAGACACGTAACTACCACTCTGGCCAAGTGCTAAGGAAAAGCAAAGGTACTTTGCTATTTGCTCGGAGGGCTTATGCCCGCGGCCCCTCTCCAGTCTGTGGTGGTCAAGGAAGGCCAGGTCTGGAAGTGGCACTAAAGCTGAAGCCCGAGAGGAATACAAACCAGTCAGGCAAAAAAAGTGGAAACAAAGTTCCTTCCAGACAGAAGGAAGAAACAGGCTGAGCCAGGACTGACAGCACAGCTGCACGCAGACGGCAACACATCAGTGAGTTTCAAGCAAGAGTACAGATCTGATCTCTTCTGTTTAATTTTTTGAGACAGGGTCTCCGCTAGTTCAGGCTGGCCTCGAACTCACTATGTAGCCCAGGCTCTCCTCAAACTCACTGAAACCCTCCTGCCTTAGCCTTCCAAGTGTTGGGATTATAGGCATGTGCCACCACACCTGGCCCTTTTTAACCAATTACCACTCCCATGTATTTAAGTACAGATTGACCCCAAAAATTGCATTTTTTTCATGAATTTTTATAATTGTACAACTGGAAATAGTAACAAAAAACTATTTTACTCAATTTACTTAATAATTTTTCAGGGGCCAGGGAGATGGCTCAGTGGAATAAGCGCTTCCCTGGCAAGCAAAGGGCCTAAGTTCAATCCCCGGCTCCGCAAAACAAACAAACAAACAAATAAATAAATAAAATAATTTTTCAGAAAAAAATTTAAAAATTATTTTTCAGGGGCCACCTGCTCAAGTTCCCCTTCTGTCCCTCTTTGACAGCTTTTTCCCCCCAATAAATATATTCTGCTCTTGAAAAAATAGTAATAGTAATAATAATTTTTCTGCATATAATATATCTTAGATTCAACACACATTGTAACGTTCCAATCTAGACAGTGGCGTCTGGCCTCAGTTCTTTTCACACTATTAACCTTCTCTGCACAACACACCGTGCAGATGTGCTGGCCTTTCCTATTTTTTGTGGGTGACAACATTAAGGTGAAGCCAGCAATGGCGGATTCCTGGCCGGTGTCCTGCTAGCCTGTATTTTTCAAGTATGTGGTTAGACAAATCTAAATTATGATTTTTTGAACCCTCCTGTTTTGAATACTAACAAGTGAGTTCCACAGTGTTGGCCCAGAAGGCACACAAGTATTTTACGTTTCTTTTGTAAATGCTGATTACAGGATGGCTGGTCAGACACTGGTCAGCTCCGCGGACACTACCCGCAGGGCTCTCGGCCACTGCCTGTCGCTAGAAGGCTCTGGCTTCACTTCAGCTTCTACCATTTCTGTTTCTGTCATAAATAGCTGTCAATAGGAAGATGTCTTTTCTGCCCTTCCCCTCGGATATGCTAACATTTCTCCAGTTTTCTCTCCTGCAGACCTTTTTGTTCCTGCTCAGTCTCAGCGTCCCAAACATGTGTTTGATATTGTGAAAGAACACCTCTGAGTTTTGGAGAACTATAAACATTACAGCTAATGTACTTACGGTAAGAGTTCTTATAGCTTATTGCACAAAATTGTAAGTTATTTTTCACAAATAATATAAACACAAACTAGTAAAGGAAAATAACCAGAACTTATTAGATTCACTAGAAACCAACTTCAAAGCACATAAACATTCTAAATAAAAAAACATGCAAAAATAGTCAATATAAAACAAGTGAACATAGGGCCGGGGAGATGGCTCAGTAGAATAAGCGCTTCCCTGGCAAGCACAAAGGCCTGAGTTCAATCCCTGGTGCCGCAAAAAAAAAAAAAGAAAACAAGTGAACAGGTGGACGGACGCAGCTCGCACAAGGAGGATCTCTGGTGGGGCCAAGGCCAACTCGCGCACCACCCAGGGGTCAGGGTGCAGGTGCAGGCACAACACCTGGGACAGCGGGAACCCAAGAAACACTCAGCGCCGCCAATACAGGAGCCAGGGGTGGGAAGGGACACACTGCAGCCAGCCAGCAAGGGCCTGAGTTCAGGGCAGCAAAGCGACTGGACAGCCTTGGGGCAGGCGACACCAACGGGACTTGGGGGTAGGCTGGGAGAGCCAGAGAACACCTTCTCCTGCGCTGGGCTGCCTGGCCAGGCCCTGACCTGTCCCTTTCTGAGAAGAGAGAAGCTCCAGCGCCAGGCGCTGTCCGGGCCACGCAGGAGAAGCACACAGGGTGAGGGTGAACACCCGTGTCCCAGGGAATGGTCATGGCCAGAGCAGGGTCCAATGTCATCAAGTAGCTAACTGTCATGACTACACTAATTAACGGAACTGACTGTTCTCCAAATCTGTACCCAACTAGCACACCGACTTCTGAAGCAGCGGCTTTAAGCTACCTAACAACTCACCGCCAAATACAGCACCCTCCAGCAGGCTCACGCTCACCGAGCACTACCGCCATGCTCACCCCGCTGGCCGGCCGGGACACAGGCACAGTGGCCGATGAGGCCTCAGGGCTCCGACACACGTGTTTTCCTGCAGCTCTAGGCCTAAGCCTCAGGCCCTCCACTGTGGAGCCCGCTGATCACACGAAGGCACCCGGCTTGACGTCTGGGCCGCGTGCTGGGAAATCCCTGGAAGCGCTGCTCTCAGGAAGCTGCCTGGGCTGCGGGCTGGGGGCTGGGGGCTGGGAGCTGCGGGCTCGGGGCTCGGGGCTGGGGGCTGCGGGCTCAGGGCTGCGGGCTTGGGGCTCGGGGCTGCGGGCTTGGGGCTCGGGGCTGTGGGCTCTGGGCTGCGGGCTCGGGGCTGCGGGCTCGGGGCTGTGAGCTGGGGGGCTGGGGGCTGCAGGCTCGGGGCTGTGAGCTGGGGGCTGTGGGCTGGGGGCTGCAGGCTCGGGGCTGTGAGCTGGGGGCTGCGGGCTCGGGGCTGTGAGCTCGGGGCTGGGGGCTGGGGGGTGCGGGCTCGGGGCTCGGGGCTGGGGGCTGCGGGCTCGGGGCTGGGGGCTGGGGGCTCGGGGCTGGGGGCTGGGGGCTCAGGGCTGGGGGCTCGGGGCTGGCACCGAGTTATCCTGAGGACTGCACACAGCGACCTCTGCGTTCTCTCAGGGGAGCTGCTTTGAGAAGCCCCTGCATCCAAGGCACTGAGCAAGACACCTGGTACATAAAGGAGGCAACAGACGCCACCTGGCATCATTGTGGTCCCGTCTACACAGTCGCCACTCTGTCCAGGCACAGAGAACACCCCATATAGCTCACCCTTTCGCCTGCTCCCCTCATAGCCTTTCACTCTGAGTAAGAATGCACAGACTCCTCATCGTGATCTGGGTGTCCCATCTCCCATACAACACACAGGGAGATGCTAACTCTGTCCCACCTCATGCCTGCCTTGTAAAAACACCCTTACACGCTTTTCCTTTTGAGACAGGGTTTCAACATGTAGCCCAAGCTGGCCTCAAACTCATGAAAATCCTCCTGCCTCAGCCTCCCAAGAGCTGGGATTACCGGCGAGCCCAGCCAGTCCTCACGCACCTCTTTATTCAGTTCAACCCTGACACGCGCTCTTTACTCTAACAATACCCACATCTTCAAACCCGTCCTGCCTTCTTCCTGACTGCCAGTGGTCAAGCTAGCCTCCGTGGAGCAGAGCTGATGCCACAGGCAGTAACCCCGTTGGTTTATCTTTTCCACCATAGCCCTGCTAGTCTCACTCTGATGTTGCTGCTGTCTCTTCCCTCGCGTTCTTAATGAGCTCATTCAGCATCTCGGTGCCCTGAAATCCCAGACCCACAACTAATGTTCTCCCTTGCACACAAGCACAGCGAGCTTCCGATGCTGGGAAATGCAACGCCCTCCGCAGCCCTGCAGGGACAAGGAACATCTTCTCAGCCCCTGCTGCCAAACAGCACATCCTCCACTCCTCCACTGAAACCTACGAGTCACCTCAGGCCATCTCATCCTCACCTCTCCAGAAACACCTCCAAACGTGCCCTTCCTTGCCTCCTTCCAGGGGATTATGACGCCGCCTTACAACACTCTTCCGTTTGGGCAACAGGGTCTCACTCACTATATAGTTCAGGCTGGCCTTTAGCTCACTATGTATCCAGGCTGGCCCTGCACTCCCTGCAATCCTCCTGCCTCATCCTCCTGAGTGTGAGGGCTACGATTTCAGGCTCTTAGCGTACTGTTTTAAGGCAAATACACTCATAACTAGACTGGCTCTACAGATCATGGTTCTGTTCCTGGGTAGATGCAAGCATCATCCTCACAGTGGGTCTCCCACTTCACCCAACTAAACTTGTTTCTTACTCTATCTTTAGGGCTAATAAAAATTTTACTGCTAGGATGGGCCTCTTATTTCAGGTCTGACAAATGGAGTTCTTTTATTTGGGGAGTGAAGCGACTATGACTCAAGGAAATTGTGAGATGCCTGAGGTCACAGACCCAGCCACAGAAGAAAGCCTGGACATTCCAAGAAGCCGCAGTGCTATCTACTGGGTCCCCATCCAGATAGCGACTCCCTCCACCCTCAGGATTCAGCCTTTGATGCTGGCCCCACTCCACCTCCCTGGCAACAGAGCCATCCTCCAGCTCCCAGGGGGCCCCAGGACATGTGCAAAGCCTGAGACTGAGCCACAGAGGCTAGCGCTAGGCCTGGCCTGGGAAGGTGCTCACTCAACAGTGATCTCCAATTATCATTGTAACTGTGCTCCCAGCCAAGGGCTGTGCAGATCAAATTACGGCCAAAATGGGAAACTGACTCACGGTCATGAAACGCTGAAGAACTGTCCTGTTGGTGGTGCTCAAGAACAGCTGTCTAAAGGGGTGTCCAGGCTTGGCCCAACGTCAGCCTACAAGACAAACATCTGTTAGTGGTAAGGCACATAAGCTGCGGATCTGCTTTCTAGTAAAATGAAAGAGGGCACATATAATTTCCTCTGCAAATCTTAGTGCACAAAGTGTAAAAATCAGGCACCCAATAAGTGTTTGCTGAATTCAAAGATTTTGGGGACCATACAAAACAGGTCACGCCATGGGGAAGGGGAAATTTCTTTCCCAACACAACCCTGAATTGTGCCATGCTCATAAATATCCACGATATACCAAATGGGAACAAAATTATAGGAAAGATGTAAAATTACATATCTGATTGTAAATAACACCCAAGATACAAACACACTACTTAAATTTTTTTAGTGATGGGTTTCTTAATCTTTTAGAGTGAAACTTAGACATCTGAACACTCAAAGGGGGGGAAACTTTTCTTTTAAACTTAGACTACAATGCTTTTAAGTTAAGTATACTAGATTATACTGGTAAGACAGGCTCTTCAAAACAAGTAACAAAAAGTCCAATCAAGAGTCTTATTTGTAATTTAGAAGCACCACCATTTTGAACTAAAATTACATTTGAACAGCACTTCAGTCTCTGTGAGGCGCCAACAGCTGAATAAATTAGTATCAATTACAGTGTTACAACTTTGATTTATTTGTTCCTCTCCTTTTCTGTAACTGAAGACAATTAAATGGTTTGTGGGAGGGTACCAAAACACAAATACATCTTTTTAGGAGTAATTTCAAAGGGAGAGGAAACAGTGATTTGCTTTGGAGCTCAAAATCCAACAAGGAGCTATGGCAGTACACTCCTGTAACCCCAGCACTCAGGAGGCTGAGGCAGGAGGATTGCTGAGTTCGAGGCCAGCCTGGGTTACAAAGTGACTTTAAGACCAGCCTGAACCGCATAGACCCTGGTTCAAAAAAAGAAGAGAAAGAGTAAGTAGCAAAAGAAATCGTGGGCGCTGAATTTTTAAAATTCTATCAGAGACCCGACTGCAAAAGTGACTGTCCAAAGATTATCAAAGATTATTATTTTAGGGTTATGCTTTTAAGTATAAAAGCAACTGTCTAATGTCTTTTCATATAATATCCTCTTTTGGATCCAAAAGAGCCCAGCCAAAAAAAAAAAAAAATCATTCCTCCTAGCTACAAAAAGTGACAATAATTTTGGGTGAATTTGATGGGGGGAAAACCTTAGAAAACTTAAAAAATGGGGGTGGTGAGCTGTACATCAATATTTGTCTTATAATGGGTAGGGAGTGAGCCACACACCAGTCACCCCAGTAGCTGCGCACACGTACGTAGTGGAGAAATGCACCATCACCTCATATGGTATTTATTTTCCTACGGGCAGGTCATGATGTATGTAGGAGCGCCTGGGAATGCATACATCTGTTTAAGGTTTGAAGAAATGCAAGTCTGCATCCAAGAACAGCAGCAGACTCCCTTCCTCCAACCTCTGGCTGGCACCGGGAGCCAGAGTTTGCATCTGCACCACCCTCACATTATATGCGAGCGGAGCCGTGCGGAGAAGGACAATTGCCTTTCGCGGGATTCTCGTTAAACTTCCAATACTTTTCCAGTAAGACCCCCATTTGCGAACGCCACTGCTTCTGATACGCGTTCCCATCACTCGCGCCACCGCTTAGAGCCATCCCGAGGCGAGGCTACCCCGGTGATCCGTGGCACCCGGCTGCCCACGCGAGCTGGAGGGGAGTGGGTGCCACCTCCGGGGGTCGCCGCCCCCAGCCGCTCCAGCGGGCGCTCCCCAATTCTTTGTTCTCCGAGACGCTGTCCCTCGGCCCCGCGCGTCCCCCACCTCGCACCCGGGCTGAAGCGGCGGCCCGACCCGGAGGCCTGGTTCCCACCTGCGGCGGCGCGGGC
>NDGN011340306.1:0-11966 GCA_002564285.1 Tympanoctomys barrerae | reverse complement strand
AGGGAAGGGTCTACAGGGTGTTCAGGGTCTCACTACTAGATTGGACTCATAGTGATCAGCCTGCTTACAACCTGCTAAGAGCTGGGATTACAAGCACATGCCACCATGACCAGTCTCAATTGCAGTTTCAGCTTGTCCTGGGGGTGGGGCTGGCATGGCAGGCCCAAGGATCGAACCTCCAGGCCCTGAGCCTGCTTGCAGGTGCTTTGATCTGATGAGCTAATAGGCCAGCCACTTGGACTATCTTTCTGCTTGTTGATGTCATCTTTAGTTTTCTTTTTCAGAGAGATGTAATTTTCATCACAGAGGTCTTTCCCTCCCTTGGTTAGCTTCACTGTTTCTTTTTTGCTACTACTGTGAGTGGTATTGCTTTCTTAATATTTTTCTTGGCAAGTTCATTGCTAATGTATAAAAATGCTGTTGTTTTATGTGTATTGATTTTATATCCTGTTACATTGTTGAATTTGGTTATTAATTCAAGGAGTCTTTTAGTGGAATGGTTTTGGAGTGTTTTGTATGAAGATCTTGTCATTTGCAAGTAATAATCCTTTGACTTTTTACTTTCCTAGGAGTATCTTTTCTATTTATTTCTCTTGCCTGATTGTTCTGGCTAATTTTCCAAGGACTGTGGTGACAGAAGTGGAATTTGTGGGTATCTCTGTTTTGTTCCTAATTTTAGAGTGCAAGTTTTCCATTTTTCCTTACTTAGCATGGTATTGGCTGTCAATTTGTCATAGATGGATTTATCAGATGTCAGATCTTTAGATAAGGTGTTTTTATATCTATTTTCTTTTTTAAATCATGAATGGATGTTGAAAACTTTCAAATGCTTTTTCTGCATTTACTGATATAATGTGACTTTTATCATTTTTATGATCATGTGATGTATTACATTCATTGATTTGCTTATATTGAACTAATCTTGGATCTCCACTGGGGTTGAAGTCTACTTGATCTTGATTTTGATGATTTGCTGCATTGTTTGCCAGTGTTTAGTTGAGGATTTTGCATCTTGGTTCACTAGAGACATTGGCTTGTAGTTCTCTTTTTTGGTTGAATCCTTTTCTGGTTTTGGAATCTGGGTAATGTTAGCTTTGCTGAATGACTTTGAGAGTACTTTGGCTTCATTGAAGAGTTTAAAGAATATTCGATTAGATCTTCCCTGAAGTTCTTGTAGAACTTGGCAGTGGAATTCATCAGGTCCCAGACTATTCTTGATTGTTAGTTTCTTTTTTAAAAGACAAACAAACAAACAAAAATGTTTCAGGGGCAAGGAGATAGCTTGGTGGCATAAGCACCTGCCTGACAAGCACAAGGTCCTGAGTTCAATCCCTGGGTACTGTATGCTATGAGGTCACAGAACTGGGCCTGGTGGCACATGCCCGTAATCCCAGCGCTAGAGATGCTGAGACAGGAGGATCACTATGAGTCTGAACTGTGTAGGCAGACCCTGTACTAAAAACAAAAAACCAACCAATCAATCAAATAAAAAACTGTTTCAGTTTCATTGTGTGTTGCTGGAATGTTCAGGAATTTTAAGTTATGTTTGTTCAGTTTCAGTAATTCATATATATCTAGAAGTCTCTCCATTTCTTGTGAGTTCTCCAATTCAAAGGAGTACCAGTTTATGAAGTAGCTGCTAATAATTGTCTGAATTTAAGTTATATCTGTTGTGATTTCAACAGTTTTAGAGAAATGTACAAAAGATTTTGTTTCCAAGAATAAGACAATCTGAACAAAGACTATTTTATGAAAAGAAAATTAGACTTGAGGAATAATATTTAGGCCTAGAATCCAGAAGAAAGGCAACTAGAGGATCACTAAATAAAAGCTAAACAAAGATGAACCAAATGGGCCCAATGAAAAGAAGGAAGTGTGCCAGAAAAAGGGACTCTCTTAGAAGTGAAAACATTTATCACATCCCTTGGGAACAGCACAAGTGCATACACTTAAAGTGTAAGCTTATAGAGCAGGCTTTTCTTCCAACATGGAAAGGTGTGTGTCAGCTACTATTCCAGGGGTGGCAGAAGGCAAGAAGTTATGAGAATCTGTTTGTACCCAGAAAGAAGTGCTTCAGTTTAGCAGCATGTCACTATTTTGATATAGGGACTTCTTTGATGTACAACATATTCAGGTCATTGTATTGTTGATCAGGTTTTTTCAGATATCAATGCCATTCCAGCCAGAGTGACGTTAAGCTTTCTGGGGGAAACAAAAAGAACACAGTTACATCAACAGTATGTATTAAAAACTTGCTCCAAGGGCTGGCCCAATAGCTCAGCAGATTAAAGCACCTGCAAGCAGATGCATGGGCCTGGGGTTTGATCCCCAGGGCTGCCATGCTGGTCCCGACCCTGGGGTGCGCTGAGATGGCAGTCGAGACTGGGTGTGGTAGTGTAATTCCAGCTTTTGGGAAGCTGTAAACAGGTGGATCACTATGAGTATGATCTAGTATTGAGACCCTGAATACCCTGTAGCCCCTTCTCTAAAATATAAAAAAACCCGACCAACCAAACAAAAAACCTTGCCTTTTTCTTCTCACATTTTCACCTCCTTCTTTCCTTCTGCTTTTATGTCTTAATCCATTTTTGTTCCTGTTACAAAATGCTGTAGACAAGATATTTTATAAACAGCACAAATTTATTTTTCACAGTTCTGGAGTCTGTGATATCCATGCGCAAGCTACTAGCAAGTCTGCAGTTTGGTGAGGGCTGTCTTCCTGTTTCATAGATGGCAGTTTACAATGTCCTCCTATGGTGACAGAGGTGGGTGATTGAGTCTCTTATATAAGGACACTAATCTCATTAAGTTTCAAAAGATTTCACTTGTTAGTAGTGTCATATTTGTGATTAGATTTTCAGCATGTAACATTTCAGGGAACACAAAGATTCAGATTTATTGTCTTAATTACTTTTCTCATTGTGGAGACAAAATACCCAATACCCAAAGTTAAAAGAGGAAAGGCTTATTTAGCTGATGGTTTGTAGAGGGTTCAGTCCATGATGAGTTGGCGCCAAGGGAGGGTGTCACATGGCAGAGAAGCAACAGCTGATGGCAGTGAAAGACAGCAAGTGCAATGAGAGAAAGGGAGAAGAGACAAGCCTCTTTCTGAATATGGTATACTGTATCCAGTCTACTGGGATTAGAGTGGTGCCAATGCAATCTGTGGACTGATTCATCAGTAACCTACACTTAATCTCTGCACTGTTAATCTTAGCATTGAACCATTAATCAATTACAAGCTCTAGACTCAGCTACCTCTGAAAAAGCCTGTTACCCATGACTCTGTGAGGCTTTGGGGGAGCATCTAGATATAAACAATGACACCCCTTCATAGTCATCATCACTGATCTTTCCTATTTCACTCATACTCATATGATGACATTCCCCAGTCTCCTTCAACATTTTGATGGAGCTATAGAAGATCAGTTATGAAGCTCTTCTCTCTTTTGGTAGTTTTCTATAAGGTGGATGACTATAGAATTATTTTTTCATTAGAGGAAGACTCTGTTAAATTTGAATTTATCCTCTTGTCCTTTGGCATTTTCCACCTTGCACAGAAGCATTTGTTCTGCATAGACTTTTGTATTGAGCGTTCTAATTTCTGAACATTTGTAATTGGGAGTTCAAATTTCATCTCTTCTACTTCCTGACTTTGGCAATGTGATTTCAGCCAAACTCACCACCTTTCTGAGCCTCAGAATTTTTATCTTTAAAAATCAAAAGATTAAAATTATCTCATACGATTGTGAGACTTAAATGTGATCATACACTTGGAAGAACACAGCATTCACTTCCTTCATGCCACCCATTATTACATAATTATAATGTCCCAGGCACTTTTCAATATTTGACAATAGAATATTGTTCCCTAGACTAGATATACATATAAGTAATGGGAGAGGAAAAAAATTCAGGCAAATGTTATTTAGCTTAGGAATTATACATTGTTCTTCTGTTAGTAACTGTCAAATAAAGTTTCATTTGAAAATACCTTTACTAAAATAATTATGTGGAAAAGTTCTCAAGTCAGTTTAGAGAAAAATGTTAGAAAAAAATAAAGAAAAATAACATGAGGTGACACCATAAAGACTACAGTTTGAAACCGCTTGTGATATCATTCACGTTAATTTTTCTAAGACCATTTAATGGGTGATTGAGATCATAGAAGTAGAAAACAGGATGGTGGTGAGTAGGAGGAAGGCAAAGGTGGAGGAGGGGAGACATGTTGGTCAAATAGCACAAAACAGTTCGACCTGAAGAATGACTTCACAGGATCCACGGAGAAACATGGCTGCTACAGTGCATAGCAGTGTGTTGTATATCTGGGAATTGCTGACAGAGTAGATTTTAATATTTCTCATTCATGAGGTGGGAAGAATGGGAAGTAAAGGGATCAAGGTGCAATATGTACATGGGCCAATTCCCCATGACGAACAAATTTATTATGTATTGCAAACACTAATTAAAAATGAAAAGAACCATGACAGTGTTGTTACAGGGCTCAGCAGGGACTAAGGCTCATGGAGCAATTGTAGTAGCAACACTGAACAGTGGGGAACTGGGGTGGACATGGGCATGGTAGAGAGCAAGTGTCTCTGTGTTTGAGCTGCTGAGATGGCGTGGACAGGGGAGAAGAGACTGGATGGAGAATGATGGAAATTCTCACCTTCCACAGTTGGAATTCAGTGGACAATATACAAACAGAAGGATCTAGAACATTCCAGTGGCCTATCTTTTGGAAATGGGCAGAAACATATTCAAGGCAGGAGAAGGAAAGTCAAAAGTGGTCTCTTGAAGGAGTGCAATTGGGAAAAGCGAAGCCTGGTTGTAGACTACTTTTTTTTTTTTTATCAGAATGACACTTCGATGTTTGCAATTATGTTAGTGTTTTATTTGGATGAAAACAAGGGAAGAACATTTCAAAGTGAGGGTCAGTGAGGTTAAATATTTAAGCCCAGGACAGCAGAGCCAGTTCTAAATTAGATGTAGTTGATTCCTGCATCCAGGCTCTTCATTTCCTTCTCCTTAATGATGCCTTCTCTGACCTTTGCACTTTCATCCTCTTCCCCATATTGTATCACCCATTCTCTCCTGGACTCGGTCACTCCTTTCTCTCCTTATTTCTTTTCCACCTTCTTTACCCCTTTGCTGGCACTCAGTAAGCTTCTTGGGTGTGTTAGTGACCTCTCCAGTTCCTCTGTCAGTGTGATCTCTGTCCCCATCACCCAACACTTGGTGCAGGCTGTGCTTGTGGTGCTCCCAAAACCTGGCCATTTTTCTTCTTAAGCTTAGGGGTGGCATTTCTCACATGTGAAGGCTGAAATCTGCAGGGAGGTATTTTCAGACCTGTCATTTTAGGAGAAGGCAGGAGCCCCTGCTCCCTCTGAGCGGGTTCCATGAATCCCCAAGAATATCCAAACACAAAGAAGTAAAAGGTGATTCTACTCTTGAGTGATTCAATAGTTTCTTGGCTAAGCAGGTATATTATTTTGGTAAGTTAGCAAAAAAAACCTTCTATTTTATGATAACAAAAGTAGTAATTCTGTCTTTTATTTTTCTGCTTCACTGTTTTTTAAAATTATTATGTATTTTTATTTATTTATTTGGTTCAGGTCTTGCTATGCAGCTCAGACTCATAGTGATCCTCCTGTCTCAACCTCCCCAGCACTGAGATTACAGGGTGAACCACCAACACAGTTTCGGTGGCCCTCACTGCAGCACGGCATGTGGTGCTGGGGATTGAACCTGGGTCATTGCACTTGCCAGGCAGGTGCTTAGACCACCGAGCTATCTCCCCAGCCCCTGTCTTGTGAAAGGTAGGAAATACAAAAACATACAAGGAAGAAATGAAAATATGCCATAATGCCTTCTGAAAATAACCAGACTCAACACATTGGTACCAACATTTCTGTCCTTCTATTCTTTTTATGAACAGACATTCACATATTACTTTTTAGCAAAATTAAAGAAGATTTCTCTTTCTATATTATATACAGTGTATGTATGTATAATTTTATAACACCTTTGTATTGTATTTTGAAAACATTTTTAATGCAATTTTAATTGCTGAGTAATATTTAGGTACATGGCTGCATTGCAATTTACATATAACCCAGTAAATAGTTTCAGTGGATCAAAGACTATTATTTTATATTTTGTGGTACCAGGGATTGAACTCAGCACCCTGCACTTGCCAGGCAGGTGTTTATTCTACTGAGCTATCTCCTTGGCCCTCAAATTTGTTTTAGAGTGGCAAATATTAGCCATACTCTCAAAGATGATTTGATTCACACTCCCAATGACCATGACAATATTTATGAATGTAAGTTATGTTTCTTCCTGTTGGGTCTACACAGTATAACTCCCAGGTCCCCTTGCAATTAGATGATGTCATGGAACTTTATGAGAAGTGAAGCATAAAGTGGTTCAAGCAGGAGAAGCTTCTTTGGGATTTTTCATTTGGCTGTGGTTGGCATGGAGACACTAAATATTTTTGTTTGGGATGATGGAGTCGCAACACAAAGTAGACTTTGTCCCTATGTCGAAGCATAGAGCCCAGGCATCCCAGTTCATTTCCAGAATGTTGCTGTAAGTCTGAATGAAGAAGAAATAAATTTCTAGAAGCTAACCTTCACAACTTTTATATTGTATGGTTCTTAGCACGGGGAAGTCTATCTTGCTTGACAGAGACCATGTATACAAGTGATTTGAGAAGACTTACAGCAAGTTTTCCTGGGTTTTCTCAGGCCATACAAAATATTTATTATCATTCAGAACTTATTGATTATTATATGTTCGTGTAAGGATGTCACTCCAAAGTACAAAATACTGAGAAAGATGTAGTCCTGTTCTTCTAAGCAGTCAAGCAAGGATGACAAAGATTATAAAATACTTGGAAAAAATGGAAATGGAAATATTCTCATTAGTAATATACTACTTCCTATTGGATCACAGAGAATAGGATACTTTTTGAGACAGATTCTGGAAATACAAAACCTTGCCTAAGAGTCGGCATGTAAGTGTGCTAGGGGAAGACCGTTATGTTAGAGGGAGGGCCATGCACAAAGACAGAGAGAGGAATTGTGCAATGATACAGTGTGGCTGCAGCAGCAGATACCTACATGGCAGAGAACGGGAGACAGTAAAACTGCGTGATTTCCAATAATATGAGATGTATTGACTTTCAAAATCAATATTTTATTGTTAAATAATTCATAGATAGGAAAATCTTATGCAAGATGAAAATGTTCTATCTTTGTAGTTTTCACTTCTTGGCCCTATTTTCCTCTCTAGAGCTAGTAAGATAAAAATCTAAATCTTTTTATATGATAGTTGTGCAGATATTTAAGATACTTTCACTTCTCCTTGAATTTTGTGTTATTTTGAGCATTAATTGCAATCTTTTGAATGTGGTATGTAAAGTCTTGTATAAATCCTGCTACATAGTGGTTCTTCAATGTCTATCTGATGAATGGATATACAAATCAATTTAGAGGCATTCAGCATAGTCTCCATTCACTAAAATTATGACAGAAAATAATTATGGTACTTATTAGTTAGCATTTAATGAACAATACAATGTTTACTAGGTAATTAGCCAACAACTGATTTCCATGTGTACTGTAATTTCACCTAATCATCACAACATTCTATGATGTACTTATTATTTTTATTATTATCATCATTTCCTTCACTGGAGATGGAGATGATGAGATTTACAGAAATGAAGTACCTCGCTCATTTGCACAGCTAGGAAGTGGTAGGGTCATGTATAAGAACTTCAAAGTCTGAGTTTTATTATTTTCAAATGTTTTAGGCTCATTCAGCTCTTCTGTCCACACTGGCAAGTGGACAATGTGTTTCTTTCTACATTTGAGTATTGTGAGCTTGCTCAGTCCAGAACTAGGATTTGTCTGATTTCAGAACCTTTGGCTTCTCAACCCCATCATACTCTCCTAATGAGAGAATGGTTTAGCTTGTGATTTAATCAGAATTTTTAAAATAAAAATACAGAACTCCAGTCCCAAGTTTCCCTAACTTCCCTTCTTTTTTATCATTTCACTCAGATCAACTTTCATATGAATAAACTAAGGAGGGAGGGAGAGAGAGGGAGAGTGAGAAAGATATATAAATATACACAAGAATCGGGGTTCGATCCCCGACACCATATACCACACCAGCCCAACCCCTGAGTGCTGAGCCAGCCACAGAGACCAGGCATGGTGGCACATGCCTGTAATCCCAGCACTGGGAGGCTGAAAACAGGAGGATCACTGCGAGTCCGAGCTGCACAGAGACCCTGTACCAAATATGTAATTTAAAAATATTTTTAAAAAGTGTATTGGAAAGCCATAAGCAACAGCACTGAGCTCTGCAGCCTCCAGGGGGGGCCTCCTGTTCCTCCAGCCTTCTCCCACCTCACTACCATCACGTGGAGCCTCCAGGTGCCTTCCTTCTCTTCTTCCTCTTTGTCGCAGGTCAGGAGTATGGAAACTCTCTGGAAGCAGAGCTACCTTGTTCTGGCGCTGCTGTCTTCAGGCTCAGGGGCTGGCGGGAACATGCTGCCTGGGCCCAAAGGCGCATCCTTTAGTAGGTGACCCACTTCTTTCTCTTAACAGCTTGCAGCTCCAGGCAGATCTCCCCTAGGCTTGCAGTTTAGCCCTTGAAGATGCAAGGACTTGGCGCATGTCATGGAGGCAGATTTTCACTTGTGTTGTGCTTCATCTTTTCCTTCTCAGATGATATTTTGCTTATAGAAAAACTCTCTAAATAATTTTTAACTGTGGTGCCCTCTGACTTCCTGTAATATTCCTGAGTATTGCTAAGGTCAGTACAAAGCTATTGCCTGTTAGCACTGGAAAGCTCCCTACTGAACACCCTCTCATAACATTTTTCTGCTTCCTCAAACTCACGGAGATCACAGGGCATATTCAGAAACCTTGGGTTCTTCTCAACAACTTTATTTTTATACTCGATAATTAAGGCCGTTAACTGTTCAATCTCTCTCTAACTCTGTTGGCTTCAGATTCTCCTGTGTGAAGCATCTGTGTGACTTTTTTCTTGTAGCTGCACATAATGTGGTAATAAAGGTAGTTGTTGTTAGGGGTGGAGTCCAAAGCCCTCAGGAAGAGCTCAGTAGCCTTGTCTAGGTCACCTTTATTGCTGTAAAATTTGGCTGCACTTTGAAGAACATCTGTTTGCTGAGGAGACTTCTCCAGGACCTCTTCAATCAGTTGCTCTCCCTCAGCTTCTTCATTTCTTTTCTGCAGCTTCAGGGCCAAGAGAACTTTGACATTTTGGTTCTCAGGACTCAGCACCATAGCCTCCCTCAGAGCTGTGTCAGGGAACTGCTTCCTTGGCTTATAATCCAGGTGGTACATTGCAATTGCTAGTCCAGAGGAGAATTCTGGGTTGTCATGTTTCTCTTCCAGTGACTTCTCAAAGCACATCTTAGCCCTTTCATTTCTTTTGCACTTCAGATGTGTCCCATCCTTCCTCAGCGTCAAGCTCAGCACAGTCAGTGCTGTAAGGATTTGAAAGCTTCACACAGGCCTCTTTCACCTTGTCAACATAAGCCTGAGCATCTTCGAGCTGGCCCATGTGATAGATCCATGCATAGTTACCCCAGGTGACCAGACTTCGGATTTCTGCTTGTCCAGAATGCTCTTGCTGGAGTAACTCTTCAGCTCACTGTAAGCATTCCAGGGCTGCCTTGTTTTCACCTTGCAGATGTTTCAGGTAGGCCAGCAGGTTGTACACCATGGATTTGGATTCAGTGCTTAGCAATTGAATCTGATTACACACTCTGTCTTCTAGATGACTTAAGGTATTCTTTTCCTTGAATAAATTCCAGGTGAAGTGGCATTTTAGCTGTGGCAGGATTCTCTCCAGTGATTTCTTGGTGACCTTACTCATGGATGTAATCTGCCTCTCAGTTCTGAAAAGCTGCAGCCTGATTTGCTCTTCAGAAATCTTCCTGGCCTGCCTGCAGTAAATGCTCAGGGAAAGGTTCTGAGTTCAATCTCCAGTACTAATTTCAATTAGTGGTTTGCAGGTAGAAGTTAATGTTCAAAACTTGATTTTGACCAACTTTATGTGTAATATCTGTAATCTGAGTAACTTTATTGAGGACAGAAATGTGCAATATAATAATCAGGGTGGAACACCTTTCATCTTGGTCTTTTAAACGTGTATCTTCTCTAATCACTCATCTATTATTTTTGTACTTTCTCTAAAATAAATTTAAAAAGTAGAGGACAAGAAAAAAATTAAGATTTAGTGAAAGGAAGAGTTAATGTTTAATTGTTTGATTAATCTGGTATGTCTGTATCTGGTACTCTGAGCAACAAATTTGATGTAACAGTATATAACAATGATTGTTAATTTTTTATTCTTATTTTGAAATTCTGTACCATTTTTATTGTTTTATGTTGCTTTATTTTTGTCTTTGTTCCTGTTCTTTGTTTTTATTTTTCCCTCTTTAAAATAAAAAAGGAATAAAGAAAAAAGAAAGTTACAAATATCTGTAGTGATGTATGAAAGAAAATTCACTTTATCTGCTGCTTTTGGATTTGCTTCCCTTAGTTTGGCTCCTGTTAGAGTAGGGCAGAAGGGTTTTTTTTTTCCCTGCTGCTGGGTAAAATGAAGTGTATCATAAACCACACTGAACTCAGGAGACTTTAGATCCAGTCCCTAAATACGCATCGCATTTCTTGGCTCTTGTGCAGGCACAATCTCTTGATTTGCTTTCTTTATCTGTAGAAGGTAGTAGCAGTAACAGAAAAAGTGGAATTACATACTTGTATTTACAGCCTGTTCTATATTTGATATACATCTGTTAAACTACATTAGCAGTAACTTGAATATAAGTTACTGTCTATTAACTTGACTTTATAGGAGAAGAATGAAAGAATTAGAGGAGTTGAATAACTCACCGAAAGCCATACAGATAACTAACTGGATGGAATTCACCCAGGCCAACGGTGGTATCATGGAGTTTGTGATGTGTAGAGTTTAGACTAAATTTAGAGTTTGGTCTGGTCTCAATACTACGTCACAGTCTTACTTAGAAAAACTGCTTCTCTCATAGGTCATATGAGATATTAAATTTTCTCAATTAAATGAGAAAATATACACACCATTTTAAAGTACTATATTTTGTACATTTTGGCTAAATAAAGATATTGATGATATAGTTGGGTTCTACAGCAGTTAAGTGTTTAATGAAAAATCAATGTTACATACACTTTCCAGGATTTATGGATTCATATACATCTTTGGGCATCGAAGGGTTATCAAATTCAAGGTTAATATTTCCTAGGAAGGAAAAAAATTCACTCATTTGGGAAACTTTAGGGATTTTAATTCTGATTTTTCTTTCTTTCTTTAAAGCACTGTCTTAAAGCAAAACAAAAACACAAAACAAATTAAAACACTTTTGCTGTAGTGTTTTCCATCCACCAACCATCTCATTGCATCCTTTGGGGACTTGAAGTCTCCGTTGCTACTCGGAGCACAATTGGACTCTTCAATTACTATGTGCTTATACAGACAGCATCCAACCCTGCATTTTCTACCTCAGCTCCTTCAGCATAATTATCTCCTTGTATTATTTCTACTTCACAAAAAATGCATAAAAACCTGTCAGTACTGAGCAATTGGGATTGTGCTTTGTTGCCAGGATTTTCTGGGAAGATTTTTATCCTCCTACTTCTGAAAATCCAGGACTGACCTGAAGTTTTATGTAAACATGTAAATCTTCTTATAGGGGCCAGACAATGATGTAGTGGAGGGTGAAAGGAAAGCCTCATTCTTTAGCATTAAGGACATAGGTGGTACTTACTAGGGTTGAATAAGGAATTAATATTGAGTGAATTTAATATGCTGAGCAAAAGTAACTATCCCTAACTGTTCTCTGATGATTTTTTTATTCAGCTAATATATATATATATATATATATATAT
>NDGN011340298.1:0-14870 GCA_002564285.1 Tympanoctomys barrerae | reverse complement strand
TGGGCTTGAGACCTGAGACTGCATTTTGCTCCTTGTCTTTATCATTTCATTTAACACTGACCTCTGGCCTTTGTTGTAGAGCTTTGGTGCAATTATGTTAATACTTAATGCAATTCAGGTACTGGATATACCAAGTTCTAGTTCATGCAGTTTTGCCTGCCTTGGGTTTGGTTACTGTGTCCAGCTTCTTACTGTTGTTGCCCTTGGATGTGGGCCTGCTATACACCTCTGGTAAAATAATCTGTTCCTGGATTAGCTGTGTGGTTTTGTCCCAGTCTCACTGCAGGGACTTTAGTTGCAGGGTTTTACCTTAAGCCTGTATGCTAGGTCTGGGCTGGGTCTGGAGGGGTATGAGGAGTGGGGGTGAGAGCCCAGAAGCTCTCCCACACACTCACCAGTGTTGTGTTTTGGTGGGTCTGCAGGACTCCCAAGAGCACGGCAGAAATTCTTACTCAGATGGTGGGCTGTGCTGGGTCTGACCAAGTGGGGGAGGTCCAGATAACAAGGGCAAATGCCTCTTACATGGTGGGCCTGGGCTTGGAGCAGCAGGTGGGCGCAGGATAGAGCAGAAGCTCTCCCTCACACTCTCAGGGCCAGGGGTTGGTAGGATGTGGAGGGCCCAAGGCGCTGCGGAAGTTCTCACTAAGAGGGTGGGCTGCGCTGGGTCTGGGCAGGGGAGTGGGGTAGGGGGGAAGGTCTGGAGAAAGCAGGGAAATGCCTCTCTCATGCAGCGGGCCTGGGTCTGGAGCGGCAGGTGGGTGCAGGACAGCAGAAGCTCTCCTCCACACTCGCAGAGCCTGGGGTTGTCTGATATCTATAAGTCTGCTTTAACACATCAGTCTTGAATGTAAAAAAAAGAAAAAAATAGAGAAGAGGTACTGATAATGATTGCAATGAAGTAAGAAACAATTGCAACTTATTTTTTCCCACCTGCAGTCCAGGGTCAGTGATCCGGTAGGCACTACCCAATGCCAGTAGTGATTTCTGTAGTAGCTTAACTAATTGCAGATCAGATAGCACATGGTAGAAAAATGTTGCCATTTTATTTCTCGGCAGATATGGATATTTGATGGGCCTACAGGCGAAGGCCGACTTTTGAGATTCAGAATGGGACATAGTGCCCCTCTTACCAGTATCAGATATTATGGACAAAACGGACAACAAATTCTGAGTGCAAGTAAGTTTCTGCCATCTATCATTATTTAAGTATTGAGAGGTAGAAGATCAGGTTTCATTTGGTGTGTTATTTTACATATTTTTAATTTGAGGTATTTCCTGGAATGATATTGAATTGTAACTTTGGACTTTTTATAGAACCTAATTTTATAAGATCTGTGATTAACTTGGACTCTTGTTTTGATGAAGTCTAATTAGGAATTTCTATGTGTACGTATAGGCCAAGATGGAACTCTTCAGTCATTTTCCACAGTACATGAAAAATTCAACAAGAGCTTGGGACATGGTAGGTCACTTGCAAGATAGAAAATAAGCTACTGGTCACGAAAGAAACATTTTTTAGATTCTTGTGACAGAACTGGTAGAGGTTTTAGTACATAATGTCTTAGATAAAGAAAAAAAGTGAATAGAAGAGGTACTACTAATAAGATCCTAGTATTAGAATTGCTGTGAAATGGTGAAATCACATCACTTAAAAATGTTAGGCATCTTGGGTGATAAAAATGTGCTGCTGCCCACCAGAACACACTGATAACCTAATGTGAGCCTGTAAATGCAGAATTTTAAATAGAGAAGCAAAATAATCAAAGCACCAAAATAACTATTCTCTCAGTTCTTTACTTTTCTTGCTGTAAAAGGCTCTTATATTATTTTCTTCTTATGGTTTCTAATCTTTGAAAAGGGCCGGCCAAATAGCTCAGTGGATTAAAGCACCTGCAAGCAGGCGGAGGTGCAGGGGCCAGGGTTCAATCACCTGGCCTGCCATGCGGGGCCCGTCCCTGGGGTTGAGACTGGCTATGGTGGCACGCACCTGTAATCCCAGCTCTTGGGAGGCTGTAAGCAGGAGAATGATTTACGAGTCTGATATAGTAGTGACACCCTGAACACCCTGTAGACCCTTCCCTAAAATACAAAAAAAACCCAAAAAAACAAAAAACAAAACTAAAAAGTATATTGACTAAATATGGTTTCCAGGCTAATCAGTAGTCATCTTTTTAATATATGTGCTCCCAAAATAATCATCTTTTTAAAGTAAATATCCTAGCCATTCACTTAAGTGCATGCTTCAGATAAAACTTTTAGTCATTTTTTAGTTAATGTGTAATAATTTCCTCTTGAAATTACATTGGGAAATTTGATATCTTTTCTTGTTTTTTCATTTATTCATTTTTTTTTTAAATCTTTTTTGTGGAACCAGGAATTGAACTCAGGCCCTTGGCACTTGCCAGGCAAGCACTTGATATCTTTTAAGAGCCATCCAGTCTTAAGAGTATGATACATTTTATTAAAGTTGTCTTTTACATAAGACATGCTTAAATGCAGTTTTAAGTTTTCTTTGTGTTAGTTCAATGACTATGATTCCATTCAGTGTTAAGAACTTGGACTTTCTTATGTGATCAAAATATATGGTGATTGTTCAAATTAAACTTTAATGCAGTAAAAGACATTTTTCTTTGATGCCCTTCAAAATACTCCCTTGGCACACACACAGCTCATCATTCTTTCCACTTTCTGAAGCAATTATGGAAATTCTTACAGGTGAATGTCTCTAATCAAAACCACAGAGTCATGTATTTCAGGGCTATTCAATAGAAAAGCAGGCTCATGAAAACATGAGTGTGTCCTCATTCACCTTATTCCCTGGATCTGATACCATATGACCTCTGGCTCTTCCCTAAAATCAAAATGACCATGGAAATTAAAATGTTTGGAATCGATTCAAGACCTCGAGGAAGCCAGGACAGCACAACTAGATTCTCATGAAAGAGGACTTCCCAAGGTGGTGCTTCAGAAAGTCTCAAGAACAATGGGGTTTGCAAAGTGAGGGACAATATTACTAGGGAGATTAATGTCAATATGTCTTTTACTGTAACAGTTTAAAAGTATTTAAACATTCATTGTGTTTTTTGATCACACATCCTACGTGATCAATGAAACTTACTGATAATTACTTGGTTGCTGCTTTTTATTGACTTGGTAGTATCATCATGTTATGGGCAGATATTTTGCCAGATCTTCATAAGTTGTTTTTGTTTCTTAATTATATAAACTGGAAATAAACAGTCAGTGGTAATAATGATTACATTTTTGTTTTGCTCATGACCTTAATAGGAATATCTTGAATATAGTATTGTGGCAATACATAGGTTGTGAATATATATATATTTTTTTTAATTAAGAAAGATACTCATAGCTATTACCTCTTACCCCTAACCTCAGGATTAATAAATAAAAAGAGAGTCAAGCGTAAAGGACTTCAAAATACCATGTCAGTAAAACTTCCACCTATTACAAAGTTTGCAGCTGGTAAGTAGCTTTATACTATGTTCTAAGAAAGTTTTTTTTGTTGTTTTATACATGTTTCTTCTGTTTTACTAACAAATGAATTTGCAACTATTATTTAGAGATAAAACCAAGTGCATTCCAATTTTGTGTAAAGATTAAAATAAGTTGCTTATAGCATGAATTTATTAATTTCAGGCATTGTTATTTTCTATAACAGGTACTTTTAGTAGTATTTTGATTTTATAGTCCTTTTCATTCTGTCATATGGCTGATATAATAAATGCCACTAAAGTGGAAGCATGAGAACTGAGATATAAAAACATGGAGCTATAACTAATCGACATTTAAGTACATTGATGTTTTAGTATATGTCATTGGAACAGGGCTTCTTTCCAAGAAGTAAATTTTAGAAAAATATGTAGAGATGATAGTTTAGTGAAAACTCTCAGGAAATAACTGTAGATATTATTTCTTTTTTTTTCCCCCCTTTCCATTTGTGTATTTGGTACAAGGTCTCACTACACAGCTCAGACTTGTAGTGATCCTCCTGTTTTTAGCCTCCCCAGAGCTGGGACTACAGATGTGCACCACCACACCCGGGGTTGGTCGCCCACTCGGTGCGCCCTGGGGCCGGGCCTGGCACGGCATGCAGGACGTGGGGTTGAACACAGTTCCTGTGCTTGCCAAAGCAGGCGCTTAGTCCACTGAGCTATCTCGCCAGCCCTTGTAGATATTTCTTTTTTATGGTTATTTTTACTTTTTTTTCTTCTTCCTTGACAATTCTCTTATTTTCTTAGAGCCTAAAGGATTTTTCGAAAAAATCTGAATGCTATCAACTATTGGTTTAAAATCTTTTGGTTGCATCTTTACTACCTTCAGGATAGAATCTTTTCTCCATAAGGGATTTGAATACTGTAGTGCATCCCTAGTTGCCTTGACCTGTTATATCTCCCAAGAAAGTACTTCACTTACTTGGTATTCTCAGTTCTGTTCAGATGCTGTTGGACTTACTGGTAATAGGACCTTCCCATCCTCTGCTCTGCTAATTTTTACTGTTTGTACTGTTATTTTGTTTTGTTTTGTTTTCAGGAAGCTATGTTATTAATTTCCCAGAATGTCAGTGAAGCTCTTCTCAGGTTCTCTTATAAAGCACTATCATACCATTAGACTTTCAAGATAATTTCTTGAATTAATCATTCTACCATATATACAACATCAAAACACATTGAACACCATAATATGTAATTTTTACTTGTTAAAGATAATAGTTTTATATTGGAAGCTCATTGTTAAAAGAGGTAACCTATTTTACTGTTCTATCTCTGATATCTGATATTAAGGTGAAATATTAGACACTTAGTACTGAATGGGAGCATGCCAATTAGTTTATGATTTTAATTATTTTTAGAGGCAGCTCGTGAGAGTGACTGGGATGGTATCATTGCTTGCCATCTGGGTAAGCTATCCTGTTCAACATGGAATTATCAGAGGTCTACAATAGGCTCTTACTTTCTCAGGCCAAAAGAATTGAAGACAGATGACATCACTGCAACAGTAAGCGGCTTGCTTTTTTAGGATATTTTCCCCCTTAAAACTGTCCCATAATAATTTTATTGTACACAAGTTCACTAATAACATTGTTGAAAAGAAACATACAACATTTAGAAGTTATTTCCTGTTATGTTTTGCACTTGCAGAGATGTATTTAACTCTTTGAGGTTGAATGTGAAGGAGCATCCCAGTGAGTTTTTAATTTGCATTTCTGCAAGGATTTATGGTGTTTTGATGTGATCGTGGGCTATTTAAATGTGTCTGTCCTTATACCAGAACTACATTGTCTCAGTTTTGTTAACTTTGTAAAGGTTTTAAAATCAGGAAGTGTGACTCCTCCAAGTTCTTCTGTTTTCCAAATTATTTAGACTCTTGTTCCCATGAGCTCTAAGATCAGCCTATCACTCTATGAAAAACAAGACAGCTAGGATTTTGACTCCAGATCACTTTGAATGTTATCACTTCTGGCCCAGGAACCATTTCTCTCCACAGTGTTATACTTGTCAGTGTATGTCTTTCACTTCTTTGATTAAATGTTTCCTGTACTTTATTCTTTATAATGCTACTATAAGTGGAATTGTTACTTTGGATTGTTAATGTTGTATCTTGCAACCTTGCTGGATTTATTCTAATAATTGCTAAATGGATGCCTGTGCTTTTGACAGCGCTGAAGAATATAATTCAACATTTAACCTTACTGTGTACAAACTACTTAAGTATGTAGGCTTTACTCTTAATAGTATGAAAAGTCTGTTTTAAGCTTTTATATGATTTTCTAAACCATACAGATTCCGTTTTATGTTTCTTATAGGTGTACCTCTACATGTTTAAACAGCAATTGTACTAGTAGTGGTAAAGGTAGCCACTAATATTTTATGAGTGCTTACTTTGTTCTAGGCTCCTTGTTTAGCATATATTTCATATCCTCACAACTATTCTGATATGGTCTGTTGTTAGCCTCTGTAGATGATGAGATTGAGTAGTGTGGCTGGGTTTTGAGCCTATGACTATTCATTCTGGACCCTGTATTCTTAATGCTCTGTAATGATCATTAATAATTAGAAGTTTTAGCATACGAATGATCATCCGCTGGTGCTGAGTCCTTGCTCTAACAATCTCAGCTATCTAGAACAAGGCTAGGAATCAATAAGAAAAAAAAAAAAACATTGTTAGACAACCCATGCACCGAAGTATAATTTGTGACCCAAAGGTACGTCTTACAGTTTCTTTATACTTTGTTTATTGTGTCTTAGAAAACAGAATGAATAAATCAGAAAAGATTCCTCAAAGGAAAAAAAAAAAAGATTGCTAGAAGCAGGCACACTAGCCATGATAAATCCTGTTAAATAAAATAAGTTCTAAAAACTAGTAGGGTGAAGATGGTCCTTTCTTACTTACAGATTATAGTTTACTTTCTCAGTTAGAAGGGAAATACTGTTCCTCCTGCGGCAATAACACTGCAACACCACATAAACATGTCTTAATGAAAATAGAGATGATTAAGTTTTTCGTTTAGGAGGATAGAATGCATTTTAAGCATGGGTTTATTGTTTCCTATGTAAAATACTTTTTAATGGAATGACCTTTAATTATTCAGAAAAATAAATGTACATGAAACATTCTTATGTAATATCATAGAAATGTGGTATTTTGATGTTGCCACCCCTGACCCAGAATGGTGTATCAACTTCATGTTGCTTTATGTAGTTAACATCAAATATTAAACCTTAAATATTTTCTCAGTTAAATCCCAATTAAATATTTTCCAATTAAGCCATGAAACTTATCTGTTTATTTAGTTGTAAATTCAGTAGTCTTTGAATGCTCTTTTGGATGAGTGACATCTGACATACGAGTTGTTGGAGATCTTTCCGGTCTTGATCCAATAAATAAGTAGCATGTCTTGTGTTTTCAACATATATATTACCTTCCTAATCTCTCATAATTAGAATATTTTGGGTGACAGGCAAGATAGCTCAGCAGTCTGAAGCACCTGCTTAGGCAAGCTTAGGCAGGGGTTCGATCCCTGCCACCACATGCTGCACTAGCCCTGCCCTCGGGGCAGGCTAAGCTGGCCCCCCAAAAAAATTTTTTGAGGGGGTCTTTTTCTTCAAGCATTCTTACTAATGGTGTGTCGGCCTCAGAAGCAATTACAAGAGTAAAGTGTGGTAGGGAAAAGTTGGACTTTTAGAGTACTTTGTCTTTGACAGTGCTCAGAATAAATTAAAAGACCATCTCAATAAACAGTTCTCCTGATTTTGTAAAATTCATTTGCATTAACTTGTTATATTTTGTTATTGCAGACATAATTTATATGTACTTCTTTAAAAGTGGAATAGGGTTGAATTATGTCATTTGGATTTGTTATTATTCCCTTCCCTGAAGGCAGTGGATATAACTTCTTGTGGAAACTTTGCTATAATTGGCCTCTCATCAGGAACTGTAGATGTGTATAACATGCAGTCTGGTATACATCGAGGAAGTTTTGGCAAGGATCAAGGTATTAATTTTTTTCTTTTTTTATTAAAATAAGTTTTAGATAGGTTATCACAACCCCATATTGCAGATACTGTTGTTACACTTGTTATAAATATTATGTTGAATTAGTCAAAGAGAATGAAGTCATGGTCACGTTCAGGGAAAGTAGGGGTTGTACAACAAATTTCATTTTTAAAGATGTCTGCCTGCCTGGTGGCACACACTTGTAATCCCAGCAGTAGGGAGGCTGAGGCAGGAAGCAAGTAGGAAATAGGGAGCTGAGCCAGGAGTAGTAGTAGGGTGAAGACAGTCCTTTCTTACTTATAGATTATAGTTTACTATGTTAGTTAGAAGGGAAATACCACTGAGGTGCAATCCACTGCACCTGCCTAAGCTTGCCTAAGTAGTAGCAGTAGGGAGGCTGAGGTAGGAGGCAAGTTTGAGGCCAGCCTGGACAACACTGTGAGTTCAAAGCCAGCCTGAGCCACATAGTGAGACCCTGACCCTGTCTCAAAATAAAGAATAAAAATAAGTAAATTTAAAAAATTATATATATTTATATATATATGTATATATATATATATATTTATATATATATATATATTTTTTTTAATGTATTTGGTGCAGAATCTCACTGCAGCTCAGACTCATTTGTGATCCTCCTGTTTTCAACCTCCCCAGTGCTGGGATTACAGGTATGCACCACCACATCTGATTTCGGTGGCTGGCTCAGCGTGCCCTGGGGTGGGGCCGGCGTGGCATATGGTACCAGGGATCGAACCCCAGTCCCTGCCCTTGCCTAAGCAGGTGCTTAGTCCACTGAGCTGTCATGCCAGCCCTGATTTTTCTTTTTTGCCTGAGCAGAATAAAAATTAAGAATCTTCTCCCTGTCCTCAAAAATCCTTATTCATTTGAAGACTTAAAGGGCATAATGAAAATTTCAATATTTGAATAAGAAAATTGCTCATGATTTATTGTTAAAATAGTCTTTGACAATTCTAACTTGTTTTTTCTTTTAACATGTACTTAAAAGCTCATAAGGGGTCTATTAGAGGTGTTGCAGTGGATGGATTGAACCAGTTAGCCATTACAACTGGTAGTGAAGGATTCCTCAAATTCTGGAACTTTAAAAACAAATGTTTAATCCATTCTATGAACCTTGATTCATCTCCAAATATGATGCTGCTGCACAGGGACAGGTAAATTCTTTAATAATAATAGATTTTCTTTATGATGTTTTTAGTACAAGTTCTTAAGTATGCCAGATTGCTTCCATATGCCAGATGGAAGAAATCAAACTGATAAGAACAGCATTTAGTTTAATTTCCTTAAAGCTGTATTTGATGAACAAAATACAAAGTCTGTGCTTTTTGCATATTAAACCTGGTGCATGTATCTTACTAGTGGCATTTTGGGACTCGCCTTGGATGACTTCTCCATTAATGTGCTGGACATAGAAACTAAGAAGGTTGTCAGACAGTTTTCTGGACACCAAGGCCAAATAAATGACATGGTAAAGCAAACCTCAGTTCCTTAAACATCTTGACTCATTTCTCCTTCAGTTAAAAATGTTCCGATAATTCAGTCTGTTCTTTTAATAACTATATACTCATATGAAGGAACTTTCAAAATAGTAATTTGCAGGATAATTTGCAAAGATATTTTTAAGAAAAATTTGGGATTAAAAGTTTAATGATTTTTAGGAATTCTTGTGATTAGACTCAAGTATAAGTCCCAAATTTACCTTTTTTTTTTTTTTTTTTTTCCTTTCTCTTTTTTTTGGTGCCAGAGAATTGAACTCAAGACTTTTGAGTTTGCCAGGCAGGTGCTTCAGCTGTTGAGCTATGTCCCTGGCCCCCTGTTTCTCTTTAAATAAGATATGTTTCATTAGTGCATAAGTGTATCATTTTCTATTTCATTTTAAGTAAGCTGAGAGAATTCATTGATGCTCTTCTGCTTATCTAATGAATTAATAGTAGCCTAGACTAACTGGTTTATTCTAGTTTGGTATTATTTCTAGAGTTCATATATCATAACTCCAAAAGAATTTTTAAAACTGTTGGTGGATTTGTCATTATGTTCTTGTAGTGGATAATGTACAATAAAAAGTAAACTATTTTAGAAAGCATACGTTATATTATAAAGAACTCTTAAGTTGAGCATGTTGGTTTATGTCTGTGATCCTAGTGATCTGGGAGGCTGAAGCAGAGGGATCCCAGACTAGGCAACTTGGCGACTTAGTGAGACCTTGTCTAAAAATTAAAAATATTTAAAAAGTCTGGGCATGTAGCTCAGTGTGAAAGTACTGGGTTTAATCATCAATACTTCTTTTAAAAAACCCTTAAATTTATAAATAGAGGGTTATATTAAATATATGTGTCCTTTGGCATTGCTTCCAGACATTGCTTGAAAAGAAATAAAAATAAAATCCCTAATGAGTGAAAACAACTATATTTATGTATCAGGTCTAACATAAAAAAAATCAGAACTTACAATGCATTGCCTTTTCCCTTAAAAGTAGTGAAAAATGCCAAAAAAACACCTACATCTTGGAGGTTGGCAAAATTATCCGTCAGCAGAATTCGTTTTGACATCACCTGTAGAAATGAGTGGTAGTGGAGTAATGGTAATAAAATGGAATCTTAAAAACATCTGTGTCAACTTGCTTTTCAGTTTTTTTCCTTTTCAAACTTTACTTTTCTATGTGATGTCTGGAGTTTCTCTTGTTCAGTAGGAAGTTACTCCTATTCACTTAATTCACTTATAACATGATCTTAAATCTGACTGTTATTTCTTCGTGTCTTGTGCTATCTTCCTACCTTTTGTAAAATGAGCACGTTGACATTGACACCTTTATTCTGGTATTATTGTTAGTATGGATGGTCATAATCATTATGTGTTTGGATTCCTGGATAGACAATGAGCTACCACTGTAGACCTTAAAATTTTTTCTTTTGAGTCTTTCACATCTGATCTGAGTGTCTCAACACTTACATGTTACAGTCCGGAGAATCTGTTACCTACTTTATAGCTAGAAAATACAGCTGTTTTTAAAGATAGCATAAGTACTTCATTGTTTAAGTTGCTTTGGAAATCTTTATGATTACTATATTTTTAAGTTGTATTTTAGAAGTGATGCAGTGTTATGGGAAAAAGGTGTTTCTTTGTGGTTTTGGCTTTTTTTTTTTAAATTCTAGGGATCAAACTCAGGACCTTGTACAATGCTAGACAAACATTACCACTGAGCTATATCCCTAGCCCAGAAAAAATGAATTTTTTTTTTTTTCTCCAGAACTGGGAGGGCCTGGGGGATAGCTTAGCAGCTTAAGTGCCTGCCTGGCAAGCACAAGGTCTTGAGTTCAATCCCGGTACCAAAAAAAAAAAAGAAAAAGAAAAAGAAAATCGTAATGCAGTACTGGGGGTGGAACCTTGCTCTGAGTCATATCCCTAGCCTTGTTTTACTTTTTTAATGAAAAGAAGTAAAATAAAATTTCATAGTATAGTAGGAGAATAATAATAGCTAGTACAGTGTATATAGTTCTCTTTCAAGTAGTTACTCAGAGTACAAGCTGTGGGCATAGAGAAAATCCTCCAGATAGTGTTAGCACGTACCTTTCTTTTCAGTGAACTATGAGAAACTAGTAATATGATTATCTTGTACCTTTTTATTTCTTTTCTTTTCCTTTTCTTCCTTGCCCCTTACTCCCATTCTATTTCTTTTTCTTTGGGCAATTTCTTCCCATTTTCTCGCAGCAGGGAGGTAATACAGTGCTTACACATGTGAGTCTGACTTATCTTTTAATTTTTTGAGACAGGCTTTCACTAAGTTGGCCAGGCTAGGCTAGAACTTGTGCCCCTCCTTTCATAGCCTTGTGGAGTGCTGGGATTACAGGCATGTACTACCATCCCCAGATCAGAAAAGGTGATTTTTAAAGTTACAAATGAATGTAGATTTAGTAGCTTTAAATTTTGAATTTGAATTTTCTGTCTTCAAAATTATAGTGATTTGGATTAATTCGTAGAAAGTCAAAAATATTCTTTATAAGGAAATATAATTTTTATTTTTCAGAAGTACTTTATATAAGAAATTAAGCTAACAAATTATTTTAAGTGAATAATCTCAAGAATAACATTTTAATATTAAAAATGATTTGTAGGCACAGTTAAATTCTGTAAAGTAAATGAGATTACAGTATAAAAATTGATAATTATTTTTTAATTTTTACAATTCATTTAAAAGACTAATTCTTGAAGTAGAATAGTATATAGGAAATGATTTCTTTTATGAAATGAGGCAATCTGAATTTTGTTCATTTATTTTTTCATGAAGTCTGAACCAAATACGTGTGTGTGTATACACACACCTATACACCCATACACACAGAGGAATACATATAGGCACATATATCTACAATTTATTCATTTATTTATTTTAAAGACTTTCAGTCCTGATGGCCGATGGTTAATAAGTGCTGCGATGGATTGCTCTATTAGGATTTGGGACCTTCCATCTGGATGGTAAGTTTACTTTTCAATCTCTCAGATGAATTTTCATTGTCTTAACATGTGACTTTTACTTGTAGTTAATGGGTTGTATAGTTAATGAATGTGAATGCATTTGGAGATTTTCTAATATGATTGTATCTTATCCTTAGAGTGTCTTGGGTCTCTAGGCAGTAGCATCATGAAATATAATAGAAAAGCACAGATTTAGAGGACAGTTGTGTAAATTTGAAGAAAGTTCAGCCATAATACTTCAAGATGGAGCTCAAACTTTGTCTATAAACTTTACTTGAAGACTTAAAAATTAGCACTGAATTTTTTAAAAGCCCAGTTTTTCTTTTTCTGTGTTACTTATCTCTATCAGTAGCATAGCAGTGTCAGAAAGTTGTTTCATGGAGTGAAACTTGCTACTGATCCAACAGTTTCTCAGGAATTAGATAACCTCATATGTGAAAGCAATCTGACCTTTACAAGGGAAAACCCCTGACACTCTCATTTCCCCTCAACTGTACTATGGGCATGAGGTGCGCCTGCCTATTCGGCACACACACACATCCAAAAGGTACCATTAGTGGATCCAGTGCCAATAAGCAGGGACTGTCCACAGGTGTGTCCTTTTTCACATGAAATACAATAAAAACAAAATCTAGTTAGCTGTGTCCTCTAGCTCTAATAGGTGGTGTTTCCTAAATTAGCAAAACTTTTTAAAGACAGTATTAGAAAAATTGGCAATCTGTTGCTGTTTGGTCTTTTGTTGCTGTTTTCTAAAAATGAAGTCATGTAATTTGAATTAAGTAAGAAATGTTGGCAAGTAATAAGATTAAAGTAATGCTTAATTACAGCTAAACTAACATTTACCTGGTGCTGCTAGAAACTTTATGCTTTTTATTTTTGCCCCTCCTAAAAATTAGTACTGTTGCTGTTAATTACTGGCTCCATTTCACAAGTAAGGAAATAGAAGTTTACAGACAAATTTAATGATGTGTCTACAGTGGCTTAGTTTATAAATAGTAGAACAAAAAATAAATACAAGAGAAATAAGTTTTCCTAACAATTACAGTATCATCTTTGCTCAAATTATGTCCTACATTCTAAGAATGGGCTGATTTTCTTGCTGTAGAAGATAAGATTTAGTATTTTATCATGCAACTTTGGTAACTTGAGGATTTTTTTCTATTTTGCTTCTTCAATATAATTGGTATGGTACCCTTTGGAGATTTCTAGTCATTCTTTCATCATTTACATAGCATGCCAAATAAAGAAAGAGTATATTTATTATATAACCTAAAATGACACAATCTGTGAGTAAGCCTTTAAGTGCTGAAAATTAGTTGTTTGTAGACTCAGAGAGAAACAGTTGAGACCGTTTACCCTGGAAATTAGCTGTCATTTACCTTCCAACACCAGCATCATTACCACCAGTTTTTAATTTCTGTTGGGTTTTTGTTGTTTTACCTTTTAGAAATTCAGATTGAACTCTTGAGGGGGGATAATAAATATATAAAACTATCAAGTTTGATGAAAGAAATTTGAATTTTCTTTCATCGTCTCCTCCACCTTTTCTGAGAGCTGATAACATCAGAAAAATTGAGACAAAACATTGTTTTATATTTCTCACTGAGTGGTTAATCAACCCTTTGTTGATTCCATTATCTTGAAGAAAGAACATACATACACTTTATCATTTTTCCAGAAAAATAATCATAAATAGCTTATAGGATGTTACTCTGATCTTGAAAATTTGATTCCTTACATTGGGAATATAGTTAATATTTTTCAGAAAAAATTTACAACATATTTGGCATTTTTCATACTGTAGGAATATCAGGAGACTATAGGAACTTATAATATGCCTGGGATTAAGGCTGCACACTTAAGTTATATGAACTAATATGACAGTGTAAAATAAAATATGCTGTGTATGTGGAAACTGTCTTCCTCAATTTGGTATTTTTACATAAAGGAAAGCCAGTCTACCCACACAGCACAACTGTAAAAATGAAGTTGCACAATGACATTGACAGAAAAAATTATAATATGGAGTAAAGCAAATTTGCTCAAGCAATAAATTCTTTCCTTACAAAATAGATCTAAGCATGTTAGGAAGTTTCATCCTCACATACTGCAGCTTTCACAGAATAATATTGATCAGTACAAAGTAACAAAATGTGAAGTCGCTGTGATTTTGGTTTAATTTTAACTTTTATACTGGGTTACTATCTTCAGCTCTAGATTCTTTGGATTAAATGAGTTAACATAAATAATTTTCTCTGATGATGATTTGTTAACAAGTGTTTGCTTTTTCCTCATTCCCTTGATCCCTAAGAAAAATCATTCTGTGAACTTACAAATAAGCCTGCGCCAGAAACAAGACAGCTTATTACTGCACTTTTCTACCGCATCCAAGAACTGTTACTGTCCTGAGCACTGTTGGCCATTTGTTTCCAATACTCCTAATATTAGTATTTTTTTTTCCAATCTTGCTTTCATTAAGGATTTATGTTTCTTTTTTTCTTTCTTTCTTTTTTTTTTTTTTTAGGATTTATGTTTCTAATGGCTCTTTTAGCAAAATGAGAGATTTCTTATTATTGCCAAGTCACTTAATATCTCTACCAGAGAGCTTTTTACATTTAAGCTATTCAGTGTGTTCCATGAATCACCAGTGTAAAGACATCCTGTTTATATATGCTATAACATTGCTTGCTGTCTTGTTTTCAGTAGTGATTTTATTTTTTTTCATAATTTTATTCATAAACAAATAGCAATTAGACAGTTTAAATCAAATCACTAGGACAGTCTCAATAATTAACAATCTGCATACATTCTTCTTAGTGGTTAATTGCTGTACAAGATACGGACTTGAGATCCTATTTACA
>NDGN011340276.1:0-10482 GCA_002564285.1 Tympanoctomys barrerae | reverse complement strand
ATCTTCATTTTTCCTGTTTTCAGTAAATTCCAAGCAAAATGGCTTCTCCCAAACAAGAGAGGCTAACTCTGGCCAAACTTAAGTGAGATGACTATGTGGGACAGCAAGAGATGTCACTAGGACAAATATCTAAAGGTTGTTTATTTGTGTGCAACATTACAAATACATAGTAGTACTGTGCTAAAAAATTACATGCATTCAATGTAAGTTTGTTTTGTGAACTACAGCTATGTGATAATTCAAGTAGAGTTTGGATTCTTGAGGGTATCATTTACCAGTGTTGTGGGACATATTCCTTGAAGCCCCTCACACAAGTGAAGTTATGGGCTAGTGGTCGTTGATCTGAGTCAGGTGATTCTCTTTCCTGATGGCCTCCATGAGACATCCTGGGCTCCCTCTTTCTGTCACATGATGATCACCGTTCCCACCTTTGTTTCCATGCCTTCCTCTCTCCCACCATAGAATTATACTTTGGTCCCTGATCTCCATTCTTTGGAGCCTCAGTGTTCAGCCTACGCTGGAGAACCAGAGCAGTAAAGTCTCTTTCTCTTTTCTTCCAAGTACGCTTATAAGGCAGAGCCATATATTGCTTCTGAATATAAGACAGTACATGAAGAGCTGACTAAATCCATGACCACCATCCTCAAGCCTTCTGCTGATTTCCTCACCAGCAACAAACTACTGAAGGTATGTCTGGATAGCCAATGCAACTCTTTATTAAAACCTATTGATGTATAGGTACTAAGTTACAATTAGAAAGAAGCAAGAAATTCTAGAATCTACTGCACAGTAGGTGACTATAGAAACTAATTATTGTACATTTCAAAGAGTAGAATGAGGAGTTTTACAAGTTTTCACCATATAAATGAAAAGTATAAGAAACTAAGCTTAACCATATGTAAATATTGCACAACATAAAAACATTGTGTGGAATCCCATTAACATATATAATTTGTATGTTATCATGTATCAGTTAAGTAAGTCAAGGATCACTGGGTTTAGGGACACAAACCTGTAGGGGACTTTTTGGGGAGGCTGAGGTGAAAGATTGACTTGAGCTTAGGAGTTTGAGACTAGCCTGGGCAATGCAGAGTGGTGACAGAATTCTCCAGTTACAACCTTCTAATTGTGTAATGAGATAGGAGCTGCAAAGAATGATCACGTTTACAGTTGCATTGGCTCTTGAATATGTCATTATATTCTAACAGTGGAGGCAACTGATTTAGAGATTACATATATAGAGTGTCACCAAGCAAGAGCTCTGCACAAGACAAGGTGTATGGATAATCTAGCAGTGCATCTTGTTGGGGAGGCCAGCAGTTTCCCAGCAAGATGGGGTTACTGTTGGACATATCCAAGCAAAAGATGTCTAGTCTTTCTCCTCTGGGACCCGATGATTTGCCAAAAGGTTCAGCTGTGTCTTAGGGTCACAGCTGTTTCTGGCTAATACCATTGTTAGCCTAAGACAGTTCACTTCTTAACTACTAATTTGTTGTTTTTCTTACTGAGGTCTTATTTTTTTCTTTTTAGTATTCTTGGTTTTTCTTTGATGTGCTAATTAAATCCATGGCTCAGCATTTGATAGAGAACTCCAAAGTTAAGGTATGTTACTCCATGTGAAGACTTGTGTCTCCTTCATTCTGTGTACAGCTAACACTTCTGAATGTTCTGTATGTGCCAGCCTTGGGAATAAACTACATGCTTTACAAGTAATAAAATATAATTTTATGACAATCCTACACGGAAAATACTTTTCCTATTTATTTTATATATGAGGAGACTGAGGCCAGACTGTGCCAACCCTGCTGCTAATGTGTGGGAGGACCTAGGTTTTAAAACTAGGCTAGATTGCATTGCTGTATTCCAGAACCAGTATGTCATTAAATCCAAAGAACAGTATGTTTTTTCTTTTGACTGGCATAGTCAAAAGAAGAAGGGTCTTCAGGTTTGTTGAAAAAAGTACTTTAAGAATTAATTTTAGGGGCCAGAGAGATAGCTCAGTGAAATAACAAGCACAAGGTCCTGAGTTCCATCCCTGGTGCCACCAAAAAAAAAAAAAAAGACTTAATTTTAAATGTTCCTACCTAGCAAATGTTCCTACCTAGCATATGACCATTGTAGATGTTTCTCAGGAGCTTAGATGACACCATCTCACAAATTTGTTCTTTAAAGCTATTTATGGGTTGTGTGATAATCCATCTCTTTGGGATAAATATGTAGTCTCAATTTTCTGTGTCCCTCAGTACTTCCTTTTGGATAGATGTGTGTGCAATTGTGACCCTGTGCCCTGGTTCTTCCTTACTCATGTTGTCCCGTTGTTCTGTTCAGATGGGTCTAGTTCCTCAGATGGATGACTGGTCTTATCTGTGGACTTGTGCTTGTCAAAGTACGACTGGCTCTCTGGTGGTCTGAGGTAGAAACATCTCTCTGAAGTTCCAGTTCAGGAAGCACAATGTCACTCTGTGGGTTTGATGGTTGGAAGAGCTCTATTTGAAACCAGAGTCCTGGAGCTATGCCTGTGACAATGAATTATAGCCATATGGTAGCTACATGCAGGGCCTTGCTGAAAGAAGGGAAGCCATGCTGGGAGGCATGTGGCTATGGCACTGTGTGTTCTTACAGTGAACACTGTTCTGCAGTTCTCACAGGTAAGGGAGAGAGAAGCTGAGGGTCAGAGGATCGAGATCTAGGTCTTCTGCCCACAGTCTAGGTGCTCAGAGGAAGCTGTACAAAGGCTGTGAGGTTGTGCTGGGCAGAAGACTGATGGCTCAGAATCTAAAAGCTATACTTTTCTTCTGTATAGTAGGTTCTGGTGCCTGCTAGGGTGGTTCCCCTTTCTATTTTTCTCTTTTTGTATTTTTTTGCTTTGTTTTAAATCAGTTTAAAGATTCTGATTTTTAGTGCACAAGGAGATGCCAGATGGTGGTGGGCTCTGCCTTTCACAGAGAAGTGTACCATCTAAAATGTGCCAGAACAGCCTGCCAAGGAAAAAGCTAGCAGATTGTCTTCTTGGCAGTATGTAGCTAACATGCATGCCCACAGACACACAGACACAGACAGATACGTCCGTGCACACTTGAATATGTTACTTTTCTGTTTAAAATGCTGTCAGGTACAGAATAAAATTATATCCTATATTAATTTCTAGGTCTGCCATACTAAAGTATTAAGGACCAGGTGGCTTAAACAGTAGAAACTTATTTTCTCACAGTTGAAATGCTCAGTAGTCCTGGGTCAAGGTTTTAGTGGGAAGATCAATTACCTTGAAGCCTCTCTTCAGTTTGTAGATACTGTTTTCTCCTTTGTAGGTCTCTGTCTTCATCCCTTTCTTAACAGACACCAGTCACTCAATTTAATCACCTCTTTAAAGCCTCAATGTCCAAATAAGTATTTGAAGGTTTGGACTAATATATGAATTGGGAGGTATAATTCAGCTCATAACAAAATGTGAGTGGAGTTTTCATTATTTTCTGCCCTGAATAAATGTAATCACACCAGAGAAAAAGGCAACTACATGTACTGAAAAATATAACAGATTCATTCAGCAAATATTCAGTGAGCCCATGTGTGCCAGACTCAAGCATGGTAGCACACCATGCAATCCAGCAATCCAACAGTCCACCTGAGGACGAGGGTTGCCAGGAGTGCAGTGTCAGTCTGGACTATATAGTGGGACTCTGTCTCATAAAACAAAAACAAAACAACTTAAATGTGGCATGGTTTGTGCCTTCAAGAATTTTAGGTGGATAGGCTGGCGAGATAGCTCAGCAGTCTAAAGCGCCTGCTTACACAAGCTTAGGCAGGTACACAGGAACCACGGTTCAATCTCCAGCACCACGTGCCACATCAGACCCGCCTTCGGGGCAGGCTGAGCAGGCCAAAAATTTAAAAAAGATTTAACAAAAATTTAAAAAAGTTCAGGTGGAAAAGTGTACTTAATTCAATAGTCACTTTAACTCCTGACGAGCATGCTGAGGGAAGTGGAAACAGAATGTTCCAGAGCACAGAGGACTGCCTGAAGAGGGGTGGATCAGGATGGGATCCTGATTAGTAAATGGGAATCTGCTGGGTCTGAAGGAGTGGAGTGAAGACTAAAACAAGAACTGTGATGGGAAGGGCTGGGAGCCAGCACCACACATTAAGGGAACTGCAGTTGCCCATTCCATCCATGTGGCAGCTGCTGCAAAACCACATGAGAATTGGTGCAGGGAATGAACACTCCTACGACAGAGCCCTGATCAGGTGTCAGGACCATCATGCTGAGAGCAGTGCTAGGAAATGAATGAGGGAAGCTAACTTATATGTTAGCTTAAGAGACAGCACATTAAGCCACAGCACGTCAGGAATAGTGGGGACCTGAACAGTATCTTCTGGTTCAAATCCCTTTGTCTTACAGACTTAGACAGAAGTTAGATCCACAAAGAGTAGAGCCTTTCCCTGATGTCCTGCCACTTCCAGCCTTATGACACAGTCCCCCAATACCTCTCCTCTAGGAAAATGGTCATTTGCCTTTTGAACTTTATCCAAACTATTGAAATACTGCCATGCACAGCCTTTTCTGTAACTTAATTATTCTGGTCCTAAAACTATATTCAGGGCCAGCCAAATAGCTCAGTAGATTACACTGAGAGATACTGTAGACCCTGTCCTAAATACAAACAAAACAAAACTATATTCAGAGAGTTTTTACAAGTCTTTAAAAAAAATAAATAAAAGAAATATTGTCCAGCTGTTCCTAAAGAGAGCACTAACATCCAAAAGGAGAAAGTTAACCTCCCATCATTTACTCTGAAGAGAAATTGAAGAACACACCCGCTGCCCTTGGAAAGCTTCCCATCCTCACCAAAGAATGCATGCTTCTGCCCCTTAGGCTGTGGATGCCAGCTGTTCTTCCCACACATTGTCGGTCCAGGAACTCCTCCGACACTGCCTTTATGCAGTTTATTTCATATCTGAGATCTGTTGAGCTGTGCATTTTTCAATTCATTGTTTGGGGATTTGTCTTATATTTATTAAAACTTTACTCTTTAAAGTGGTGTGTGCCCATAATTGCAGCACTCTGGAAGCTGATGCAGGATTTCAGGTTCTAAACCACCCTGGACAACTTAGTGGCTTAATGAGATCCTATCTTAAAAGAAAAAAAAAAAAGAAAGGACTGAGGATAGAGGTTTTTGCAGAGGCCCTGCGTTCAATTTCTAGTATAAAGAGAATAAAAAAGAAAAGAATTTACATCTTAAGAATTGTATGTCCTAGACCCCTATTCCAGTGTTCTGAATCTAGGAACAAATTCAGTCTCTTCATGACTTCTCTAACTTAAAAGTATTTTAGAATCCCTTCAGAGTTTTTATCCCAAAGATTATTAATTTATAATAATTTGTAATTTTAATGATTTATTTTTATGTCTTTTAAACATAGACCTTGCTTTTCTTTTCCCCTCAGGGAGTTAGAGCACCATGAGCCTGGTACACACCAATTCTGTTAATGGGTCTTGAGCCCTAGATTAGGTTCTAGACAATGGGGTTTTTTTGTTTGGTAAGTTTTGGGCTTTTTAAAACAAGGTCTCAATGAACCTAAATAAATAAAACAAGATCTCACTTTGTAGTTCAGGCTGGCCTTGAGCTCATGCTGGGTATGTGTGCTCCATATTGTAACTTGAAATACCCTACCCAGGGAAATCTAGCATCACTTGGGACTTGGCAACATTGTGTATCTTGAGTTGATGCCTTCAGTGTACATCTCTGTGCATTCCCAGTGGTCATGGAGTGATACCACCTGATGCATATTTGTAGTATTTACATAGAGGAATAAATTTTCACTGGGTCTTTTTGTACTGGGAATTGGACCCACACCTTTACACTGAATTATGTACTCAGTGTAGCCCTACCTGCCCTTTGAGATAAAGTCTTGCTAAGTTCCCCAGGCTGGGTTTGAATTTGGGATCCTTCTGCCTTAACCTCCCAGAGTGCTGGAATTCTAGGAATAATCCCACATTCTTATGCATGCTTTTAATGTTGCATTGTGATTGAAGGTGGAGATGGCTAGCTATGGCCACCATCTTGACTCCAATCTAACCACATGTTTGTTACAGTCACTGAGGTAGAATATTAATCAGAGCCTCTCTTTGAACTAGCATCTGTAATAAGGAATTTTTAACTTTAGTAGTTGAAGCCTGTAGTTTAGATTGATCTCATAAGACTGAGCCATACTTTAGTGTTTCGTATGTGACAGGTGCTTAGAATTTATAATAAGTAGTTTTTGAGGAAAATACAAAATATCATCGAAGCCTCCTGGGAAGTCCTCCCCAGCTCTCTGCTTCTATGTTCACAGCTTTTAGATGTTTGTTTCTACCATTTATATTTAGAAACTGTAATTCCACCAAATTGGTTTTAAATGTCTTCCTCCCACACTGCCTCAAGCTAACTACTAGTATTCTAAAGGTACACTTGAGGAAAGGAGGTTGGAAAGTTGGCATAGGTAGGAAAAATGTGTGATTGTAACTGTGTTTACAATTGAGCAAGAAAAGAGCTTTCATTTGAAAAGTGTACAAAGGATGGTATGGTCATCTCCTATATGGACTGTTTGGACATCCCCCAAACTGGTCTGTATGTATCTGTACCTCGGTAACAGGCAGAATGTTGATATTAATAGCGATACTCCATACTTCCATCCAGGAGGGAGTATTTTGAACAGTTTTTTGTGAGGTACAGAGCACAGAAAAGAAATACGAGTAGAGGGTGTCGCCAGCCTGAAAGTTGACATGGGCACTGGAGAATGACTATTGAGCCTCTGACAGTTACAGCAGAATGCAGGAAGGTGTATGTACAAGCTCCAAGAGTAGTAGAAACTTATGGGGTAGTGGGTTTAGAACTTTCCTAGACCTCAAAGGATGCCAAAATTCAGAGAGGAAAATGGGTCTTAGGCAAAAGGAATAGGTCATGCCCAGGCAAGGTTTGGGACAGAGCTCAGGGTGGCTAAATAGAGATTAGAGTGGGAAGAGAAAAATCTAGATTGCTTAAAAAACATGGATGAGATTATCAGGATCTTTAAAGCCAAGAAGGTGTGATTTAGTAGAGATCATAGAGAGGTAGACTAGGTTCTTTAGTAGAAGTGGTAAGATTTGAAAACAAAAACAAAAAAGTGTTAATTGTAATAGAGTATCTTGAAAACCATTGTATCAATGAATTTGCCTATTTACAGGAATTTAAAGAGCATACAGAATTGATTCATGAATCTTTTTATGCTTCCTTTTTTTGCTTTCTAGTTTCATTATTTTGAAATGATTGCTGAGGCCAATGAAGATTTGATATTAAGGATGAAATAGGATTAAGGATGAGGATGAACAGTGTTATGAATGAGAATCATTATTAAGACAGAACCATTAATCAGTGTACAATTCCCTTCTCTACTAGTTTAGTGAAAAGAAATGAAAGCTTGTATCTACACAAAGACCTGTATGTTTGAAGCAAGGCAAGGTGGAGTGAGGAGAAATGAGGGGTGAAGAGACCATGGAGTTTAAGGCAGCAGGATCACTGCAAGTTAGAGGCCAGCCTGGGCTGTGTAGCGAGACAATACCATCACCCCTCTATGACTAAAAAAAAAAGGAAAAAAGACAAAGATGTTTATAGCAGCTTTATTCATAATAGTCAAAAACTGGAAACAAGCAAAATATCCATCAGCTAATAAAAAAAATAGACTAGCAGTGTTGTATGACAGAATATCATCTAGCCGTGCCAGCCCCGTACCCCCAGAGCACACCAAGGTGGCGATTGAGACTGGGTATGTTGGTGCATGCCTATAATCCCAGCACTTGGGAGGCTGAAAACAGGAGGATCACTGCGAGTCCGATCTATGTAGTGAGACCTTGTACACTCTATAGACCCTGTCCTAAATTCATTTTTTAAAAAAGAATGTCACGTAGTAACAAACGGAGACAAAATACTCATCCTTGCAAAAACAATATCAAAAGTGTGATGTTAAGTAGTCAGACACAGACGACTACATACTGGTACATGTCATTGGCACATTTCTTCTGCACCCTCATTACTTTTGTTGTTTACTAAGCCCCCCTCCCAAAAAAAATCAAGTCTATTCATGATAAATCTTACTATATCTCAGAGAACAGTAAACTAGCCCCATAGAAAAGAGGCCTCTAAACTCATCAGAGAGTGCAAGAACCCAGTAAAAAAACACAGAAGTAAATATCCAAAGTCTTTACCCAAAAGGTGAGATTTAGGCAGCAGCATATTAGGAACGTAGATGATTGATAGCGCACAGGGCTGTCATCACTGAGTCTCTGCAAAGCCTTGCCTTTAACAGCAGTGCCCATGGCAACCTTTCCAGCAAGGCTGGTTGTGCGTCTTCAGGAAGATGCCACTCAGTCGAGGAACCTGAAAGCAGGACTTGAACACCCAGCAGGGCCACCTATAGGTACCCGGGTCACAGTGTAGTGCCAGGCAGAACTTGTGCAAAGTGGGCTGAGGGAGGCTCATCCTGTGTGGACAGGTGCCAGGCAAGCAGACCCTGCACCAGCGGCATCTGTTGGAAGAGTAGAAGGTGGCTTCCAGGCCAGTGGGGATCCTACAGTAGCATTGGTGAGAGGCCATCATGCTGAGGAGTTACAGTTTGTTTACCTGCAAAGTCCCTGTGTCTTACTGTCCTCTCCTCTGAGCTCCCTTATGTACTCGCTGCTCTGGGACCAGCCCATTATCCTAGACTTCTCCCTCCATTTCATGTTATAGTTATCTCCATAAAAGCATCTAATTAACTTTTATCATCTTTAAGTGTATACCTCACCGCATAAAAAGGTTTTAGTTTTATTGCCAACTTAGTATTCTTTACTGTAGCTGTTTGTCACTTCTGGGAAAGCTCTACTTCAGCCTGCAAAGACCCTAAGTTAGTGCTTCCCAGTCACTGATCAGCATTAATAATGAGTTGGAATATAAATATCTATTGTTCTTCATCATGCCTTAAACATAAAAATTCTTCAACATGCCTTAAAACATAAAAATTTATTGTAAAGATCTAATAAAAGCACAAGTGGAATGAATAGTGTAGTGACTGTCATATCATTTCAGCTTCAACAATTTTCCAACATTCTATTATTCTTGCTTTATATATTCGCTCTCACACTCTTTGTTTATATTTTAAAAGAAAGTTCCCCAATTTTATCATTTTTATCTATCAAAGCCTTAATGCATCATCTCTTAACAAATAAACCTTTAAAAAAGACATAGCTACTATACCTTTATGTTAAATGAAATGGTGCTATTTCTTTGTTATCATGTAACACACAATCTATATTCATTTTTCTGCAGTGTTGCCCAAATGTCATTTTACAGTTGGTTTGCCTGAGTCAAGATCTAAATAAAGTCCACATATTGCATTTAGTTTATGTGTTTCTCAGATTTTTTCTCAAATTATCCCCAAGCTGTTCACTTGTCATTTGCTTGTTAGGTTTATTTTAATGCAGTGTATTTGTTGAAGAGGTTGAGTCATTTGTCCAGCAGTATTTCCCACATTCTAGAATTGGCTAAATAACCCCACAGTGTATATGTATATGATTCTGTATTCCCTACATTTCCTCTAAACATGTAGTTACATCTAGAGGCTTGGTTTCATTTCGTTTGGCTTGTTCCTGGCAAGGATATGTACCTCATAATTGTTGCTACTGCAACAAGTCTGGTTGGTCCACTTTCAGTGATACTATTATTGACTAATAGGTTTCTTTGTGTGTATTCAATTTATACATGATAGAGGTCTTCATGTACTTTTCAGTTTCATTCACCATTGATTTAGCTTCACCCTGAATGCCACAAGCACTGTTTGGGACATGGCTTTGTTAGAAGTGACCAGTCTGGGTATCCAGCATTCATTCCTGATGGTTAGTGGGCCTTTCCGAAGGTCCTAGAGGCTAATCCTACATTAATGCTAACACTTCGTGACACAGAGTTATCACCCACACATATGGGACATAATGCCTGTAAAATTTCAAAACAAGCTGTATTCCATTTTTTAAAGTAGATAAGCTTCATATGCAGATAACTTGATCCTACCATAGTCGATTTTTTTTTTTTTTTTTTTTTTTTTTNCGGTACCAGGATGGAGCTCAGGACTCTGCTTGCCAGGCAAGTGCTTATTCTACTGAGCTATCTCCCCGGGCCCATGCTGGATTCTTGAGTCTAATCTTATAAACATTTACTTTCTATTTATTTGAGAATTGAAATTACAATAAAGCTAGTTGTTCAAAAGTTACATTTCTTGTTATATAGGTCTTATTTTATCTTGGTCTTAACCATCTAGCAGAAAGGTAAAAAAAAAAAAACGAGGTATAAAGGGTGAAGCCATGTTGGTATGCCGGGCTATAAAGGGCTCAGGTCATCAACTTCTGACACTGTCACTCCTGCTGATGACCCACTACTCTTATGGACTACTGGACTACATTGGAATATTTTGCTGAATTCACGCACCTACAATATTTAAATG